>BQNB010062433.1:0-23138 GCA_026074375.1 Tanacetum coccineum | reverse complement strand
CTGAAAGTAAAAAGCTGTAAATGATTTAAAATAAGCTGAGTTGTATTAAAAATTAAGCTAAGATTAAAAACTAACTAGTTATTTCTAACATAGATGCCACAAAGGCTTACAAAAAACTCTATTTATAGCCGAAGTCTTCTCTCTTGGACTTGCAGCTTGTGCTTCTTTTGTGAGAGCAAAAACCAAGTGTGCTTGTTGTGTGAGGGGATTCTCCAGCAAATCCCAGCCTTCAATTGCTTTTGTGCTTCTTTGGAGTCAATCTCAGCCATTGAAGATACTTGGGAAAAGTGATGGATTGCCAACATGGCCTTTATACAGCTAGGGGGAAATAGTAGGGTGGTTGAAATGATTTTGGCTAGGGTGTCGAGTGGTTTTATAGGGTAGAAGGTATGGGACGACATCCAAGTTGTACCTGGGTTTTTGTTGGGCGGGAAAGAGGGCTTTTAGGGAAGTAGGCAGCTTTGGTCCCCTCAAGTTGTATAACTTGAATGCAATCTTTGCCTGGTTTGTAATTTTGACCCTTGTCTTTTTCTTTTGTAATACAACTTGAGGTTTGGCAGTTTTAGTCCCTCAAGTTGTATTTTCTTCATGTGTTTGACTTTTGACTTTGACTGACTTTGGCTTCGGATTGACTTTGTCTTTTCCATCCCGTGCTTAGTTTGGACGTTTTTGGCTTTCTTTTTGAATATCCGTTCCTGCACAATTCAAATGCCAAACATACAAATACAATGTATTTTTGGTACGTTCTTAGTCTTATAAGCCCGTTTTTAATTGAAAATGGTATGTGTAATTAAGCACATATCAGTTTTCAAACCTTGAAAAACATTGCATTTCTCTTGAAGTTGCCCTGCAACTAAATAAAGAAAATTTTCAAATAGACAAATCATGTGATAATCAAAATAATCTTGAAATTCAAGAATATTTTAAACAAAACGATTTAAAAGCTCAGCTACAAGAAAATGACACTGTAATCAGCAAATTAAAGGAAACAATTCATTCTTTGAGAGACAATGCAAATCCTGCTAGAGTGAAACAGGACATTGATGAGATTGAAACAATAACATTGAGTTGGAGCATAGTATGGCAAAATTATTGTTTGAAAATGAGAAATTACACAAAGAAAAAGATCATTTGAAAAAGACTTGCAAAGAACTTTACGATTCAATTAAACCGACACGTGTTCGTGCAAAAGAATAGTGTGACTCTTTAATTGCTAATCTAAATTCTATGTCTATGGAAAATGCAGATTTGAAAGCTCAAATTTAAGAAAAGGTTTTTGCTAATGTAGCATTAAAAAATGAATTAAGGAAACTTAAAGGAAAGAATGTTATTAATACTGCAGCTTTAAAATCTAATGCCACGACTATTGCTCCAAGAATGTTCAAGCTTGATTTAGAACCTTTAGCTCCTAAAGTATTGAAAAACAAGGATGCACACAGTCTATATGAAGCACTAACATGCGGACACTTTACGAGAAATAGTCGAAAACGCTAGAGCATTAAGCCATCTGGATAGTAATTTAGACTCGACCTGTAAGTATGTTGAAAGAATTCAGAAGTGTTAGTCTATGTGAAAGATACATGACATTGTTTAACAAAATCTAGTGAGAAATTAGTTGTTACACCAAAGAACAAGGACAAGAAAGTTAGATTTGCTGACCTTGTCACATCTTCAAGCAACACTCAGAAACAGGCTGATTCCCACAAAATACAAGACTCTAACAAAACTTTGTTGCATTCTAAAGGAGTAATATGTTCTACTAGGGCTAGCGGATCAAAGCCTACAGGCAATACAAACAACAATAGGATCTCGCAATCATCAAGTAGCAATAAGACAAATAAAGAAGAAGACCAATCTAGGAGTGTAACTCCCTCGAAAATCACAACGCAGCGGAATACCACTTTGGGGTGCTACTTCACAATACATGCACACGAGTCACAGTAAACGACCAAATGATTCGTTTATAAAACAAAAACTAATTCAATTTTTTTAAGGAGAATCAGAGTTACATAGGTCCCAAATAACTTTAAAATTTTTTTTCCTAATAAGTCACATCACGACTTTCTTACAAATCCCATTTTTCATAAATGTATAAATATTCACTGAGACACAATCCCTGATATCCGCGTTTCGTTCCTTCCAAGCCATCAACAGCTCCTAAACCTGAGATACATGCTTAAAAACGTCAACAAAACGTTAAGTGAATTCATAGAGTTTACAAACAACAGTCAAAACGCATATTTGGTTCCACAAAATCAATTATAACATTGCTTGCAAGGCAAGTTATATCATGATTTCCACTAACATGAGCCCGTGTACCGAACCTTAACACATTTATCATTTAGGATAAAATACTGACCGGGAAGTATGCCACCACTCCTAGTCTCAATACAAAATGTCCGTTACAGGGTGTTCACCATTGGATTCAAACCCTAGACAGGGTTGTCAAACCCAATAGATCTATTTAATGCATTCAACGTTTACATCCTCGGTAATTAACGGTCACACAGTAAAAGACATATACTTATAGCATTGAAATCATATCACGTATCAAAACACATCGCGCTCAATTTTCAAAACAACATGTATCCTCCTACAGGGTTATAAAACATTTAAAACAGTTTAAATGCGAGGCTATGAACTCGCCTTGATCGAAGCCGAAGATCAAAATAACCGAAACAATCCCAAGACGTCTCAACAACGAACTCGACTGCGACCTATAACTTATGTCGCTCGATTACTATACAATAAGGTACGATCGAATAGTCCGTACATCGCGAGTATTAAAACGATATAGATATACATACACATGTGATGAGAAATCCACTTGCGCGTCTTTGATCCTAAACCCCACATATTTGAGTTGCAATCATTCTTTTACTTACACATTACAATACTTTATTGAAAACTTTCTATTTGCAAAAACTTTCTATTTTTAGAAAGTTGTTATTTTTGGAAAGTTACCATTTTTAGTAAGTCCTGTCATCTAATTATATGTATAATAATATTTATTTATCTCGTCGTACTTCCGACACTCATTTTGGTTATTAATTACTCGTACCGGAGTTATAACCCGTATATTACAAAAGTTACTATTTTTAGATTTTCCATTTTTAGAATCGACCAACGGTCTCAAAATAATTACTTGCATAAGAATATTTATCGATATTATTTTTATTAATCGAATCGCCCTTATAGCCTATTAACGTTGATTAAAATCTCTGTTGACTTTTATGTTGACTTTTTATACATATAATATATTTATTTTCTAAATCGCGACTAGTCTAGTTTCTTCGTTAAAAATCGTTAAATCCGAAATACTATTGTCATAATACTAATAGTGATTACTATCTTTATAAAAACTCAGAAGTTTCATATTAACCCATTTTTACATAATAAAGTCAATGTTTGACTTATTGTACTTATAAATATAAATATATATATATAAATATATAATATATAATACATAATATATATATAAATATATATATAATATATAGATATATATAGTATATATATATAAATATATATATATATTATATATTACTCAGATCTGACCCGTCCAAAACGACCTACTAAACTACATTTTCACGACTCGGACTCTAAAGCATTTTGATGTAAAACGACGTTCCGGACAACTTTTTAGCTTTAGCCGAGACCTGAATCTCAACAGAAAATGACCAAAATGCCCTTACAAGATTCTGCTGAATTATTACATTTTTAATAAAGTGCAGAGAATTTTGACTTTCCAGTTTTGAACCCGTTATCATGCGATTTTAAAATTAACAAATCTCATAATTAAGTAAAACGACATTCCGGACAACTTTCGTGCTTCGCCGGAAGGCTAAAACAAACTGAAAAGTGCTCAAATTGTCCATTTTCGAATCTGCCAGCTTTTAATATTTACCACAAGTGCTGAATTTTTTGACTTAAAGTGTATATCTCGATTTCGCTTTAGATTCTTCGTTATTAGGAGTTAGAAGCTTCATTTAATATCAAAACGATCGTGAGAATAAACTCTATCATGTTTTCAAAACAAAAATCAGATTTTTCAAAATCTTGTGCCTCATTTTTCGTGTCAAAGTTTCTTCCCAAAACTACACGTATCCAAAACGCGCCAAAAAATCCTTTTTCGACCCAAAATCATTTCACGACCTATTTAAACTAATCTACAACGATATTCACATCGCTCAATCTCCCAATCACAATCTTAACTAAACGACTCAAGTTCGCTCGGATTTCATCACATGCAACTATCGAAAACAATAAATCACAAGAACAAATAAAATACAAGTATTTAGAGATAATCACAATGCTATATAAGCTAAGTCGGACTCGATTGAAATCGTCTTGCTCCCTCCTTGACTATAGCCGTGACCTCGGACACAACCCGAAACCGAAACCAAAACTTTTTCATTTAAACCAAGCTTGCTACAATATTTTATTTATCATAAAAACCATTACTTCTAACCCATTTCGACCAAAATCGGCCCGAACTCAAACCATAAAAATACTCATTGCATGTCGTATATTTTTAGTGGGATTAGTCTCAGATGGAGAGGATTAAGAAAATGTATTTAGATCGTATTGTATGTCAGAAAATTGACGGATTTGGGTGGTGGGAATGGGTGGCCGGTCGTGGAGGAGGAAAGGAGGACACGGAAAAACCAATTTTTGTAAAGTATGAAAATGATGCATATGTCTTCCTTATATAGGAGATAAATTTGGAAGTTTAACATAAATGGTCCATCCTTCCCTATTATTCTTTCAAAACTAGTACAAAGGTGTTTGTTTCGTCATTATAGCCGACCAAAGACTCGGGTCACACCACATTTGTAAATATTTTTATTCCGTCACACTAATTTTAGTTTAAAACATTTAATAAAATTTTAAACCACGTAAGACACGATCTTTATCCACGGTTTTTACAAAAACTCGGAGAAAAACCATAAAATACAAAAATAAAATAATCACGCTCTCGGAGGGACAATATAAATTTTTTTAACTTTCTCAGACGCTAAAAAAAGGAACAGAAACTCAATCACGGCTTGTAATTTCCCAATAAATGGAAATTTTCACCAAACCTCATATAGCATAAATGACTAAATATCAATTATGTAGTAAAATAATTATCATAGTTTGGGATAAACGTTGACTCGAAAACTCGACTAAAAATAAAGATTTCTCACTGCGTTGCAATAATATTCGAAAATAATTATGCTGACACATAAAAATATTAAATGTCGAAGTTCCCCCCCCCCAAATCAATATGAATTTATAAAATAATAATTATGACGTCGAATCTGCGATCGTCGTACGCGTCGTAAAACTCGGGTTGTTACATTCCACCACCTTAAGGGAAGCACCGTCCCGGTGCTCGTCCTTTCTTACTCATCTTAAATTTCACTTGCGGTGAGACGGTTTCCTCATCATCGAACGGACTCACATGTTCGTATGCAAAAATCACGCGATATAATACTCGCCTTGACTATTCCGGATGGAAAGTCAAAAAAACAATTGGTAGTTTATAACAACGAAATTAAAAATATAATTACAATCGTTCTTATCATAAGAGGCAAAATACTCCACGGAATTATCCGATAAAATTTATCATGCCGTTCCTAAAAGGAAGGCTTTTAGGAAGAAAATCAACCCAACTCAATTTGGTGATCTTACCAACAAAACCAAGCGCACACCGTTACACAAAACCAAAAAATACGTCAACAATCAAAACCAAAATACACATCATTATCCAAAACCAAAACACACGTCGCCCTCCCAGTCTCATTAAATAATGCACCACCGGTTGTGAAAATTTTCCGGAGTACATATGACCTCATCAAAGCATTATATCACTAACACATAAAATCATAAAATCACCTAATCACATAATCACTTATTCGCGTGATAACTCATTTGTCATTTTGCGATGACTTTACATTTCGGCCTAACTTTACTTAGGTACTTTATCACACTTGCTCATTATCACACTTAGCAACAATCATGCTCGTTTACTATAAAGCCTTAGAAAAATAACCCGTGCTTGCTTATAATGAAGCCTCAACAATACAACTATTATCGCTCACATGGGTTCGTACCCAACCAATCGAATTGCTCGTTCTACCGAGCTTGCCAGATGGCCAAGCTTTTTGGTAACGATCTCGACTTAATCACGGCTAGGTCTTAGCCAACCATAGTCCTGCTTGTGGGTTAACAAGCCCCAATCAACAATACACTATCGGGTTTGCGTACATCTCAAACTAACCTTCATCTACATCATGGTAAGTATACCCATTCACTCACGTCCTAAGCCACATCAAGGGTAACACAAAAGCGACCTAAGCGCTTACTACCATTTAAAATCGCATAGCAAATAAAGCATATTTTTCACATAATTCGGCGGAGATAATCCCGCTAGAAAACACATATTGTCGGGAGACAAATCGAAAATAATCAAGAAAACTATTGAGCATTCATGGGCTCGTTGCTCATTTGACGAAGATCACAATTTTAACTCCAATGTTTTCGCACCACGACTAGCATAGTCGACTTGGTCCTAACGCATCGCATCAAATCTTAGATGACTCAACTAATCAAGTCGAGACAATTACACACATTCCTAATTCAATACCTTTCGACTTGGGCGTTAGCTACTTTGATTGTTCCTCTAGGATGGGAACGGATGTCGCCATTCGGCTAGAGTCTCCAATCTTTTCGCCCTTACG
This sequence comes from Tanacetum coccineum, assembly GCA_026074375.1. Classification (NCBI taxonomy): domain Eukaryota; kingdom Viridiplantae; phylum Streptophyta; class Magnoliopsida; order Asterales; family Asteraceae; genus Tanacetum; species Tanacetum coccineum. The sequence goes on along the minus strand of BQNB010062433.1, from coordinate 16,413 downwards.
CGCATACTAAGTAGTTACGTCAAGGAGTAAGGACCACAACACCTAACCTTAAGTCAGGGGTCGCTTAGTGTCTTATTCTAATCCTCGACGATCTAGGTATATTCACAACTATACTATCACTACTTTCCATTTCAAGGAAAGAAGTCTTCTTCACGGCCATCGGTTGCTATGTCAATGGCAACACACATTCGATGTAGGAGAAGTCTTCTCCTTTTCTCACTTTCAACCTCGGAAGTAACTACCTTGGCTTCCACCCACCTTGGAAACCTTGCGACTCTAAGAAGATCCCTTCTCAGTGTCGGCATCCGGTTTCTTGGTATCTCTTCATCTAATCTCTTTAATAACCGCCGATCTACATTACCACGAACTAGACTTCACTCCTTTTTGGACACACTCGTTCTGAACAATACCGTTGGTATTTTCCCTTCGGGACGACTCGGTCACAGCGACTCACATTGAAACTCTCTCACCATGCAGTCAATAGGATAAGTTACTGCACAAGAATCCGTAGCAGGGGTAACAACATTTTTCTTCTTTTGAAAAATTGACCCCAAACATTTATCCCAATTTCTAGCATTTTAAGGGTGACGATTTTTCCCACTAGCAGATCTTCCTAAATTATGCATAGTTGATCAGGTTATCATAATAGGGAACTCAAGCGACGTCATATGCATCCTCGTCAAAATGTTCCTTTTTCATACGCTAAACGCGTAAGTCATTTTCTCAGTATATATAAAAAAATATAAAGTTAAAATATGATTGTTTCAAAAGAAAAAGAAAGAAGATAGCATCATTCCATCCTCTATTCCTATTATTTATTTGTTTATTTATTTATTTATATGTTTTTTTGTAAGAAAATTTGTTTGACATCACAGGGTCAGTTTATGAAATTTGAAAAAACATTTACTATTGATTACACGAATAGATTACACAAAATTTACAATACACTTTTTACATCACGACATTCGTTAACCATACGCACGAATTTGTTATAGCGGTCCACGGTTTTAAAATCATCAATCTACAAAACATCATTTAATATAGTTTGGGCACGGGTCTCGGCAAGTATAAAAAACAATACCCATTCGTGGACTATGCAAACAAGTAACATACACGTGCGAAGGATTCGCCAACTGGAATCATTCCACACTCGGGGTCAACTCAATCTAGTAACAAATCAATCAGGGCAACAACATCTACAATCTCAAAAAACTCATAACAAGAATAACCATAATCCTTCCGATAACCATATAATAATAATAATGGGGTGATACACATAAACCGAAATTCCCCCAAGAATTACAATCTTGGTTCCAAGACCGGTACATTCAAACGTAATGCTTCTAGGTATCTACTATCCAATATCCTACATAAAGTATCCGAAAGGCTCATGTTTACAAAAACAAAATAACTCGAAAGCAATGACCTCACTAACTAGCATAGCAGTTTATGAAACTATACAAAACGGTCATAATCCAACCAAAGAATCAAAACTATAAGCAATAAGACTACAGAACCCCAGAGGTCTCGCTCTCTAAATCGACAAGGCGTCATCCATCCCAAGAATGGCACTGCATCAAGTACCCTCGCGGCTACTCATCCGGCGGAACCAAGTCTGAAGCTGCTGAAATCAAAATCTCTATCCGCATAGCGGCCTGAAAGTCCTGTACCTGTCTGACTCAATCTCGAATCGCCTCATCGGAGCTCTGGGTCGCAGCCTGCTGACCCTGGCTCTAACAATGAGCCCCGCCTGCTCCAGTCTACCCGCACACCTGAACAATCTAGGATCCAGAACTGTACCTATCCCTCTACAACAGAAACTCTAGGGCAAATCTCCCCAATAGCAATGCTATCGGCCACCTCAGCATCGCTCATCGCGATCACCTTCTTCACTAGTTGTCCATGGCCATACTCCAGATTACCCATGCGGGTGCATAAATGCTCAATTACTGATGGAGGCACAGGAACTCCAAGTCCTAAGAGGGTAAGAGAATGTCCCTTAGCAGCAACGGTAGATGGACCTCCTACCTCGTAAGTGCTAGGTGGGGGCATAACTAGCATCGGAGGCGGTGTGATGGGTGCCATCAACCACTCCTCGTTCACCTCCCAAACCTCCTCGTCATCCTCGTCATCATCAGGGCAATCATCGCTAAAATCGTTATCACCAAATAGTACCGCTAGGTCTCCCTCCATGTCCATCGCTAGGGCGACCATCTGCTCCTCTACCTCAACTATCGGCTCCACAATCTCATCGATCGTCGGGTCAACCATTAGCTCGTCTACCTCAGCTCCTAGAGGCTCGCCTACCCCACTTAGCTCTCCTAATGATGGCACATCTGCCTTAATCCACCCGTTCATGTTGTTTGGGTTACCAGCATAACCGGGCAGCGGTCCAAGCGCAAAGAAGTCATACGCAGGATGCGGCTCTGGCTCATCCACAGGGAAGTCAAACACGCGGTCAGGTGACAAGGGTTCGCCCCAGATACTACAAAGAAAAGAAATACTTATATTAGTAATCATCATATACATATTTTTTATCATATGTAAAATTATGGCCATCGTATATTAGGATGATTTCATTATATCACATTAAATGCTTAAAGAAATTAGACTTTTCGTGAGATGCGAATACAAAGTTATATATAACCATACATCATAGAACGGATGCCGTATATATATAGTTATATAATTATTACTTATACCAAGTGTATCCCACTTGTCACGCACATAGATTGCAATTAAAGGCATCACACAAGGCTTCTAAGGATCAGGAACAACACGCACGCGGATATCGGACAACGGTGAAAGACTCATGAAATTTTCCAAAAACAGTTATAGTCCAAGTTTTGAAAAATAACTTAGTTCGCTACAACTCGTGCTCTGGTACCACTATATAACACCCCTAAAATACGATACGCGGCGGAATACAACATGTGGGGTGCTACTTCATAATACATGCACGCGAGTCCCAGTAAACGATCAAATGATACATTTATAAAAAAAATTCCATTCATTTATTTTAAGTGAGTCCAAATAAGTTACAAGGTCCCAAACTAACTTAAAAATTTCATTTCAAAAAGTCATGACACGACTTCTTTTCTAAAACATCGTTTTAGTTAATGTACAAAATTTCACTGAAACACAATTCTTGATATCCGCGTTCCGTCCCATCCAAGCCATCAACAGCTCCTAAACCTAAGATACATGCTTAAAAACGTCAACAAAACGTTGAGTGAATTCATAGAGTTTGCAAATAACAGTCAGAACGCAATATTCGGTTTCACAAAACAATTGTAACATTGGTAGCAAGGCAAGTTATATCATGATTTCCACTAACATGAGCCCGTGTACCGAACCTTAACACCTTTATCATTTAGGATAAAATACTGACCGGGAAGTATGCCACCACCCCTAGTCTCAATACAAAATGTCCGTTACAGGGTGTTCACCATCAGATTCAAACCCCAGACAGGGTTGTCAAACCCAATAGATCTATTTAATACATTTAGCGTTTATCTTCTCGGTAATTAACGGTCACACAGTAAAAGGCATATACTCATAGCAATGAAATCATATCACGTATCAAAACACATCGCGTTCAATTTTCAAAACAACATGTATCCCCCTCGCGGGTTATAAAACATTTAAAACAGTTTAAATGCGAGGCTATGAACTCACCTTGATCGAAGCCGAAGATCAAAATAACCGAAACCATCCCAGGACGTCTCAACAACGAACTCGACTGCGACCTATAATTTATGTCGCTCGATTACTATACAATAAGGTACGATCGAATAGTGCGTACATCGCGACTATTAAAACGATATAGATATACATACACAGGTCGTTACAATACTTTATTAAAAACTTTTTAGTTGCGGAAACTTTCTATTTTTAAAAAGTTTCTATTTTCGGAAAGTTGCCATTTTTAATAAGTCTCGTCATCAAATTATATGTATAATATTATATATTTATCTTGTCGTACTTTCGACACTCATTTTAGTTATAGATTACTCTTGACCGGAAGGTTATACCGTATATTAAAAAAAGATACTATTGTTTAGACTTTTTTTTAGAACCAACCAACGGTCTCAAAATAATTACATGCATAAGAATATTAATCGATATTATTTTTATTAATCGAATCGCCCTTATAGCGTATTAACGTTCATTAAAATCTCCGTTGACTTTTATGTTGACTTTTTATACATATAATATATTTGTTTATATTAGAAATCCGCGATAGTCTAGTTTTCTTCTTTAAAAATCGATAAATCCGAATACATTGTCATAATATTAATAGTGATTGATATCTTTATAAGAACTCACAAGTTCCATATTAACCCATTTTACATAATAAAGTCAATGTTTGACTTTATTTGACTTTTATAAATATATACTTTTACTTAGATCTGACCCGCCCAAAACGACCCACTAAATCATATTTTCACGACTCGGACTCTAAAGCATTTTGATGTAAAACGACGTTCCGGACAACTTTTTAATTTAGCCGAGACCTGAATCTCAACAGAAAATAACCAAAATGCCCTTACAAGATTATGCTAGAAATTTATCATATTTTTAATAAAGTGCAGAAATTGACTATCAGTTTTGACCAGTCATCATGCGATTTTAAAACTAACAAACCTCATAGCAAAGTAAAACGACATTTCAAACAACTTTCGTGTTTCGCCGGAAGACTAAAACGGTCTCGAAAGTGCTCAAATTTGTCCATTTTCGAATCTGCCTGCTTTTAATATTTACCACAAGTGCTGAATTTTATTGGACCAAAGTGGCTAATATTCTCGATTGTCGCTCTAGATTCTTCGCTATTAGATATATTTAGAAGCTCCATTTAATATCAAAACGATCGTGAGAAATCGAAATCTATTATATTATTATAACAGAAATCAGATTTTACAAATCCTCATGCCTCGTTTTTCGTGTCAAAGTTTCTGCCCAAAACTACACGTTACAAAACCGTGAAAAATCCATTTTCGACCAAAAATCCATGCACGGCCTATCTAATATAGTTTATTCACGATGTTTAATTCGCTCAATCACCCAATAACACAATCTAACTAGACAACGCAAGTTTCGCTCGGATTTCATCACATGCATATATCGAAAACAATAAATCACAAGAACAAATAAAATACAAGTATTTAGAGATACTCACAATGCTATATAAGCTAAGTCGGACTCGATTGAAATCGTCTTGCTCCCCCTTTGACCTTAGCCGTGACCTCGGACACAACCCGAAATCGAAACCGAAACTTTTTCATTTAAACCAAGCTTGCTACAATGTTTTATTTATCATAAAAACCATTACTTCTAACCCATTTCGACCAAACTCGGCCCGAACTCAAACCATAAAAATACCCATTGCATGTCGTATATTTTTAGTGGGATGTGTAGGTCTCAATGAGAGGATTAAGAAAATGTATTTAGATCGTATTGCATGTCGGAAAATTGATGGATGGGAATGGGTGGCCGGTCGTGGAGGAGGAAATGAGGACAAGGAAAAACCTATTTTTGTAAAGTATGAAAATGATGCATATGTCTTCCTTATATAGTTTGGTAGTTTAACACGAATGGTCCCTCCTTCCTTGTTATTCTTTCAAATCTAGTACAAAGGTGTTTGTTTTGTCATTATAGCCGACCAAAGACTCGGGTCACACCACATTTGTAAATATTTTTATTTCGTCCCACTAGTTTCGGTTTAAAACATTTAATAAAATGTTAAACCACGTAAGACAAGATCTTTAAACACGGTTTTTACAAAAACTCAGGGAAAAGCCATAAAATACAAAAATAAAATAATCACGCTCTCGGAGCGACAATATAAATTTTTCTAACTTTCTCAGACGCTAAAAATGAATAGAAACTCAATCACGGCTTGTAATTTCCCAATAAATGAAAATTTTCACCAAACCTCATATAGCATAAACGACTAAAAATCAATTATATAGTAAAATAATTATCATAGCTCGGGATAAACGTTGACTTGCAAATCGACTAAAAATAAAATTTCTCACATCCGTTTGAAATAAAATACGAAAATAATTATGCTTGACAAATAAAATATTAAATGTCGATGTTCAATCATAGAAACTCATAAAATAATAATCATAATGCCGAATTCGCGATCGTCGTATGCGTCGTAAAACTCAGGTTGTTACATTCCACCCACCTTAAAGGGATCACCGTCCCAGTGCTTGTCTTTTCTTACTCATCTTAATTTCACTTGTGATGAGACGGTTTCCTCATCATTGAACGGACTCACATGTTCGTATGCACAAATCACGCGATATAATACTCGCCTTGACTATTTCGGATGGAAAGTCAACAAAACAAATGTTAATTTATACCAACGAAATAAAAAATATAACTACAATCGCTCTTATCATAAGAGGCTAAATACGCCACGGAATTATCCAATAAATTTTATCACGCCATTCCTAAGAGGAAGGCTTTTAACATGAAAAATCAACCCAACTCAATTGGGTGATCTTATCAACAAAACCAAGCGCACGCTGCTACACAAAACCAAAACATACGTCAATAATCAAAACCAAAATACACATCAACAATCAAAACCAAAATATACGTCATTATCCAAAACCAAAACATACGTCGCCCTCCCGGTCTCATTAAATAATGCACCACCGGTTGCAAAAATATCCCGGAGTACATATGACCCCATTAACGCATTATAGCACTAAGACATAAAATCATATAGGCACATAATCACATATTCATCATTTTATAATGACTTTACATTTCGGCCTAGCTTTACTTAGGTACTTTGTCACCCTTTCTCATTATCACACTTAGCAACATTCATGCTCGCTTACTATAAAGCCTTAGTAAAATAACCGTGCTTGCTTATAATGAAGCCTCAACAAAACTACTATTCTCGCTCACTTGGGTTAGTACTCAACCGATCAAATTGCTCATTATATCAGGCTTGCCAGATGGCCAAGCTTCTTGGTAGTGTTCTCGACTTAATCACGGCTAGGTCTTAGCCAACCATAGTCATGCTTGTGGGTTAACAAGTCTGAATCAGCAATAGACTATCGGGTTTGCGTACCTCTCAAAGTAACCTTCATCTACATCCGGGTAGATATACCCATTCACTCACGTCCTAAGCCACATCATGGGCAACACAAAAGCGACATAAGCGCTTACTACCATTCAAAAGCACATAGCACATAAAGCACACTTTTCACATAATTTGGCGGCGATAATCCGTTAGAAAACATATATCGTCGAAAGACAAATCAAAACATTCAAGAAAACAATTGAGCATTATGGGCTCGTTGCTCATTTGACGAAGATCGCAAATTTCCAACTCTAACGTTTCTGCACCGCGACTAGCATAGTCGACTCGGTCCTAACGCATCGCATCAAATCTTAGATGACTCAACTAATCAAGTCGAGACAATTACGCTCATTCCTAGTTCAATGCCGTTTGACTTAAGGCGTTAGTTACTTTGATTGTTCTTCAAGGATGGGAATGGATGTTGCCATTCGGCTAGAGTCTCCAATCTTTTCGCTCTTATATACGCACACTAAGTCGTTATGTCAAGGAGTAAGGACTACTACACCTAACTTTAAGTCAGGGGTCGCTTAGTGCCTTATTCTAATCCTCGACGATCCAGGTATGTTTACAACTACACTACCACTACTTTCCATTTCAGGGAAAGAATTCTTCTTCACGGCCATCGGTTGCTACATCAATAGCAACACACATTTGATGTGGGAGAAATCTTCTCCATTCCTCACTTTTAACCTCGGGACTAACCACCTTGGCTTTCACCCACCTCAGAAACCCTGCGACTCCAAGAAGATCCCTTCTCAGTATCGGTATCCGGTTTCTTAATATCTCATCATCTAACCACCTTACCATCTTTCCCATGACTTTCGGGTATGTCTACGTATCCATGCACGATGGCGCTCTATACCGTTACTAGTCCTTGGAAACTTTGCCGTTACATGGCATGCGGATGTTTAGTCCGTCCTCACACCAAGTCTTGCTACAACAAGCATCCGGTTCACACCCTCGATAACTCAATTCTACAATTATTCACTAGCACACCGACCACACTTGGTCTCAACACATGTCTCCATAACAACCGCCGATCTATATTACCACGAACTAGACTTCGCTCCTTTCTAGACACACTCGTTCCGAACAATACCCTTGGTATTTTCCCTTCGGGACGACTCGGTCACAACGACTCACATGAGACTCTCTCCATGCAGTCAATAGAAGTAAGGTTACTTGCACAAGAATCCATAGTAGGGGTAAAAAAATTCTCCTTCCGAAAGCTTGACCCAAACATTTATCCAATTATTTAGCATTTTAAGGGTGACGATTTATCCGACATAACGTGGTTCTTCCTAAATTACGCATAGTTGATCAAGTTATGCATAATTGAGGACCAAACGACGTCATATTCGTCCTCGTCAAAACGTTCCTTTCATACGCTACACGCATAAGTCATTTTCTTGGTAAAGAAAAAAAATTAAAATAAAAATTTGATTGTTTTAAAAGAGAGAAAAAAAGATAGCATCATTCTATCCTCCATTCTCATTATTTACTTATTTATTTATATAAAAAAATTGTAAGAAAATTTGTTTGACACCACAAGGTCAGTTTATGAAATTTGAAAACACGTTTACTATTGTTTATACGAAGAGGTTACACAAAAATTATCAATACACTTTTTACATAATGACATTCGTTAACCGTACGCACGAATTCGTTATAGCGGTCCACGGTTTTAAAAATCATCATTTAATATAGTTTGGTCAACGGGCTTCGGCAAGTATCAAAACAACACCCACTCATGGACTATGCAAACAGGTAACATACACGTGCAAAGTATTCGCCAACTGGAATCATTCAACACTCGGGGGCAAGTCAATCTAGTAACAAGATCACTCAAGGGCAACAACATCTACAATCACACAAAACTCATAACCGAGAATAACCATAATCTTCTATAACCATAATAATAATGATGATGATGCTGGGGGTAGTACACGTACAACCAAAAATCCCTTAAAAGTTACAATCTTTGGTTCCAAGACCAGTACATCCAATCATAATGATTTCTAAATATCTACTACCAGATCCTACATAAATATCCGAAAGGTTGCGGTGTTTACAAAAAAAATACACCCGACAGCGTGACCTCACTAACTGGTACTAGCAGTTTAGTGAACTATACAAAATGGTCATAATCCAATAAAAAATCAGAACAATAAGCAACAGGACTACTGAGGCCCCGGAGGTCTCCTCTCTAAATCAGCTAGGCGTCTATCCAATCCAAGTATGCACTGCATCAAAGTACTCTCGCGGCTACTCATCTCGACAACCAAAGTCTGTAGCTGCCAAATCTGCACGTCTCTATGCTGCACGACGGCCTGAAGAGTTTGTACCTGCTGACTCAATCCCTTAATCGTCTCATCCCTTTTGGGTCGCAGCCTACTGACCCTGCTCCAGTCCGCTCACCACCTAAACCATATGAGATGCCATGACCTGCATCTGATCCTACATAGTAGAAACTCTAGGACCAATCTCCCCAATAGCAATGCTATCATCCACCTCAGCATCGCTCACCGTGATCACCTTCTTCACTAGCAGCCCATGACCATACTTCAGATTACCCATGCGGGTACATAAATCCTCGATCATTAACGGAGGCACAGGAACTCTAAGTGTTAAGATGGTATAAGAATGTCCCTCAGCAGCAGTGGTAGATGGACCTCCTACCTCGAAAGTGCTCGGTGAGGGCATAACTGGCATCGGAGGTGGCGTGACGGGTGCCATCAACCACTCCTCGTCTATCTCCCAATCCTCCTCATCATCCTCGGGTCCTTCAGAGTCATCATCACCAGAGTCGTCGTCATTACCAAATAGTACCGCTAGGTCCTCCTCCACGTCCATCACTAGGGTGACCATCTGCTCCTCTACCTCAACTATCGGCTCCGTAATCTCCTCAATCACCGGGTTAACCATCGGCTCGTCTGCCTCAGCTCAGAGAGGCTCGCCTACCTCGCCCAAATCTCCTAACAATGGCACATCTGCCTCAATCCACCCGTTCATGTTGTTTGGGTTACCATCATAACCTGGCAGCGGTCCAAGCGCAAAGAAGTCATAAGCGGGATGCGGCTCATCCATAGGGAAGTCAAACACACGGTCAGTGACAAGGGTTAGCCCATGATACTACAAAGAAAAGAAATACTTATATTAGTAATCATCATATACAAATCTTTATCGTATGTGAAATTATGCTCATCATATATTAAGATGATTCCATTATATCGCAATAAATGCATAAAGAAATTAAACTTTTCGCGTGAAGCGAATACCAAGTTATATATATAACCATACATCATAGAACGGATGTCGTATATATATATATATATATATATATATATATATATATATATATATATATATATATATATATATACTTATATAATTATTACTTATACCAAGTGTATTCCACTTGTCACGCACATAGATTGCAATTAAAGGCATCACACAAGGCATCTAAGGATCGGGAACGACACGCGCGCGGATATCGGACAACGGTGAAAGACTCGTGAAATTTTTCCAAAAAGAACAGTTGTAGTCCAAGTTTTGTAAAACGACTTAGTTCGCTACAACTCGTGCTCTGATACCACTCTGTAACACCCCCAAAAATCACAACGCAACGGAATACCACTTTGGGGTGCTACTTCATAATACAAGCACACGAGTCCCAGTAAACGAACAAATGATACGTTTATAAAACAAGAATTTATTCAATTTATTTAAGGAGAATCAGAGTTATTTAGGTACCAAACAACTTTAGAAATTTCATTTCTAGTAAGTCACAACACGAATTTCTTACAAATCTTATTTTTATAAAATGTATAAATTTTCACCCAGACACAATCCCTGATATCCGCGTTCCATTCATTCGAGGCCATCAACAGCTCCTAAACCTGAGATACATGCTTAAAAACGTCAACAAAATGTTGAGTGAATTCATAGAGTTTACAAATAACAGTCAGAACGCATATTTGGTCCCATAAAAACAATTATAACATTGCTTGCAAGGCAAGTTATATCATGATTTCCACTAATATGAGCCCGTGTACCGAACCTTAACACATTTATCATTTAGGATAAAATATTGACCGGGAAGTATGCCACCACCCCTAGTCTCAATACAAAATGTCTGTTACAGGGTGTTCACCATCAGATTCAGACCCCGGACAGGGTTGTCAAACCCAATAGATCTATTTAATACATTCAGCGTTTATCTCCTCGGTAATTAACGAGTACACAGTCAAAGGCATATACTCATAGCATGGAATCACATCACGTATCAAAACACATCGCGTTCAATTTTCAAAACAACATGTATCCCCCTCGCGGGTTATAAAACATTTAAAACAGTTTAAATGCGAGGCTATGAACTCACCTTGATCGAAGCCGAAGATCAAAATAACCGAAACAATCCCAGGACATCTCAACAACGAACTCGACTGCGACCTATAATTTATGTCGCTCGATTACTATACAATAAGGTACGATCGAATAGTGAGTACATCGCGACTATTAAAATGATATAGATATACATACACATGTGATGAGAAATCCACTTTGCGCGTCTTAGATCCTAAACCCCACATAATTGAGTTACAATCATTCTTTTACTTACACGTCGTTACAATACTTTATTAAAAACTTTTTAGTTGCGGAAACTATCTATTTTTAGAAAGTTGCTATTTTCGGAAATTACCATTTTTAATAAGTCTCGTCATCTAATTATATGTATAATAATATATATTTATCTTGTCGTACTTCCGACACTCATTTTGGTTATTAATTACTCGTACCGGAGTTATAACCTGTATATTACAAAAGTTACTATTTTTAGACTTTCCATTTTTAGAATCGACCAACGGTCTCAAAATAATTACATGCATAAGAATATTAATCGATATTATTTTTATTAATCGAATCGCCCTTATAGCGTATTAACGTTCATTAAAATCTCCGTTGACTTTTATGTTGATTTTTTAAACATATAATATATTTATTTTCTAAATCGCGACTAGTCTAGTTTCTTCGTTAAAAATCGTTAAATCCGAAATACTATTGTCATAATACTAATAGTGATTACTATCTTTATAAAAACTCACAAGTTTCATATTAACCCATTTTACATAATAAAGTCAATGTTTGACTTTATTTGACTTTTATAAATATATATACTTTTTACTTAGATCTGACCCGTCCAAAACGACCCACTTAACCACATTTTCACGACTCGGACTCTAAAGCATTTTGATGTAAAACGACGTTCCGGACAACTTTTTAGCTTAAGCCGAGACCTGAATCTCAACATAAAATGACCAAAATGCCCTTACAAGATTCTGCCGGAACTTATAACATTTTTAATAAAGTGCAGAAATTTGACTTTCAGTTTTGACCCGTTATCATGCGATTTTAAAACTAACAAACCTCGTGACAATGTAAAACGACATTCCGGACAACTTTCGTGTTTCGCCGGAAGGCTAAAACGGACTCGAAAGTACTCAAATTGTCCATTTTCGAATCTGCCTGATTTTAATATTTACCACAAGTGCTGAATTTTTGGACTTAAAGTGTATATCTCGATTTCGCTCTAGATTCTTCATTATTTAGAGTTAGAAGCTCCATTTAATATCAAAACGATCGTGAGAATAAAATCTATCATAGTTTTACAAAAGAAATCAGATTTTTCAAAACCTCATGCATCGTTTTCCGTGTCAAAGTTTCTGCCCAAAACTACACGTTACAAAACGCGCCAAAAATCCATTTTCGACCAAAAATCCATTCACGACCTATTTAAACTAATCTATCAACGATATTCACATCGATCAATCATCCCAAATCACAATCTAACTAACCGACGCAAGTTCGCTTGGATTTCATCACATGCAACTATCGAAAACAATATATCACAAGAACAAATAAAATACAAGTATTTAGAGATACTCACAATGCTATATAAGCTAAGTCGTACTCGATTGAAATCGTCTTGCTCCCCCCTTGACCTTAGCCGTGACCTTGGACACAACCCGAAACTAAAACCGAAACTTTTTTATTTAAACCAAGCTTGCTACAGTGTTTTATTTATCATAAAAACCATTACTTCTAACCCATTTTGACCAAACTCGGCCCAAACTCAAACCATAAAAATACCCATTGCATGTCGTATATTTTTAGTGGGATGTGTAGGTCTCAATGAGAGGATTAAGAAAATATATTTAGATCGTATTGTATGTCGGAAAATTTACAAATTTGGGTGGTGGGAATGGGTGGCCGGCCGTGGAGGAGGAATGGAGGACAAGGAAAAACCAATTTTTGTAAAGTATGAAAATGATGCATATGTCTTCCTTATATAGGAGATAAGTTTGGGAGTTTAACACAAATGGTCTCTCCTTCCTTATTATTCTTTCAAAACTAGTACAAAGGTGTTTGTTTCGTCATTATAGCCGACCAAAGATTCGGGTCACACCACATTTGTAAATATTTTTATTTTGTCCCGCTAATTTTAGTTTAAAACATTTAATAAAATGTTAAACCACGTAAGACACGATCTTTAAACACGGTTTTTACAAAAACTCGGGGAAAAGCCATAAAATACTAAAATAAAATAATCACGCTCTCGGAGCGACAATATAAATTTTTCTAACTTTCTCATACGCTAAAAAAACGAATGAAAACTCAATCATGGCTTGTAATTTCCCAATAAATAGAAAGTTTTACCAAACCTCATTTAGCATAAACGACTAAAAATCAATTATGTAGTAAAATAATTATCATAGCTCGGGATAAACGTTGACTCGCAAATCGACTAAAAATAAAATTTTTCACTTCTGCTTGCAATAAAATACGAAAATAATTATGCTTGACAAATAAAATATAAAATGTCAACGTTCAATCATATGAATCGATAAAATAATAATTATGACGTTGAATCCGCGATCGTCATACGCGTCGTAAAACTCAGGTTGTTACAGGAGGACAATCGTGTTTCGTTTAATGATAAAGTTGAAAGTGAAGGGCATTAGGATGGATCTGAGTTCCAAGATACTACAAATAGTGTAGAAAAAAAGGGTAGCAAAGGCTTTTACTTTCTATAAGATGGAGACGGAGGAAGCAAGTGATCGATATATCACGCCTTGTTTCGTAAGTGGACTGCATGCTTATGATGGAGAGATCAACCTAGAGAATGAGAAAAATATGATCTCGAATGAATTCACCGTTAAACTTCTTTTAGATTATGAGGAAAAAGATGGAGAGAAAATTATGAAGAAAGAATTGTTGGTTTCATTAAATGGAGAGTTGTATTTCGTTAACTTCTATATCAACCCTAGACAAGACGATGTAGAGCCCGGTGTTGTGTTTGCCCGATCATTCCTTAGACTTACAAAAGGAATTGTAGATTTTCGAAACGGGGTTATAACCATCTACCCTGATCTTGAGTCTTTTCGTGATGACTCTGATAACTCTAATGATTCGAGAGATGTCTGGGATGCTATATTAGAAAATGTGGATTTTGGTGACATACCACAACTAGATGGGATCGATGTGCCACCATATGTTTGCAATATGGGGCAGAGTTCACGAAATAAGAAGGATCCTTGTGGAAACTACAAGATGACCTATAGTGAAGAGGGACCCTCGATGACTGTTAAACAACCATTGACTCAAGAAGAAATATCTCGTGAAGCTATAGAGAAAACTATCTATGAGAGAATTTTGATCCTACAAGAACCGAGGCCGATAATTGAAACTCTTAAATTTAGTGATTAACACAAGAAGTTATTAGACAGTGTGAAGTTAGATAAGCTCAAGCTTGATAGACAAGTTGAAATAGATGAAGAGGAAGCCACCAAGGAAGTGATTAGGAGTTACAAGACGATAAGAGAAAAGAACGACCCAAGAGTTTTTGTTCTTCCTATCCGTATCTAGACAAAGTTTGACACACATGCCTTAGCTAACACTGGCTCAAACATTAATGTTATACCTTATCGCATTTATGCAAAGTTAGGAAGAGAAGAAGTTAAACCTGTGTCTAAAAAATCCCTAAGCTGGATCATTCGAAAGCCGAGCTGATAGGAATTCTAAAAGATGTCTTATGCCAAGTGGGCGTTACCATAATTCTTGCAAAGTTTTTGATCTTAGACATTCCTGTGGACAAGGATGTGCCAATAGTTGTGGGACGAAGTTTTCTTTATACTTGTGGAGGAATTATAGACACTAACAAAGGAACTCCTTCAACCTTCGACGATGTTTGCCATCAGAAATTTTATGTTGTTGCAGTAAGGAACAAACATGAAACTGACAGTGATGATGAAGAGGATTACTGTGTGAAAAGAGATGAAATGGGAAAGCCCATCTATGGCCCGAACTTTTCAAAATATCTAAATTGTGACGATCCTATAGACCGTGCCTTAGCTATTTAAGAAACCATTAACCCGTTAGAAAATTTTGTGTGTGAAAAAAATGGTTGCCTTTCTTGGATCACTGCCCGTACCGTTTCAAAAAAATGAATGGATCCCGAATTAGTCTGATAACTTTTATAAGAAAGGTGATGGTGACGGGAAGTTGCATGCTAAAGTAAGGATCGTGGACCCATATGGGAACATTTTTGATCAAGGGTACAAAACAAAAGCCACCATTAGGAAGCTATCAAAGTACTACAAGTTAAGTGACATTATGTCACCTGGTTGGTTATGAAAATGGAGGAAACACTTGGAAGAATAAAAGGAGCATGCTTGTTACTCCTACGTTTTTTTATTTTTATTTTTAAGTTATTTTGAATTGAATTAATCAAAGAAATGTAAATCCATTATGGATAATCTGTGGTATGATGTACTTATCAACCTTGAATGAAGGATCAGTTGTGATGGATTTTATTTTATTTACGACCTATTCTTTATACTATATCAGTAAGTCTAAAAAAATTTAGAAGTACGCCGCACTATTGAGCGAGAAAAGCTAATATAAGAAAATATTTTTCATTTTTAACAAAATAAAAACACATAAACAAGCAAAAATCACTGACCCTTTGATCAAACTCGAAAAAAAAGATAAATCCATCTATCTTTAACAATGCCTAGGGTATGTAATCGTTATACTAATCTTATTGTTATATTAATCTTAGTTTGATTTCTTTTAATTGATTAGGGTTTGTAGGATTTAAATTTAGTTTTAAAATCCTAATTAGTATAAAACCCCTTTTGTTTTTTATATGCATTCTTAGCATTAAATTATGTCTTTAATCTTGTTTAAAATATAGTAAATCATATAGTTATGAAAATAATAAGCATTAGGAGTTGCTCTGAACTAAT
>BQNB010062432.1:0-30922 GCA_026074375.1 Tanacetum coccineum | reverse complement strand
CCCTAAAGTGATCGTGGAAAAGCCCGTCACTCCGTCTCATCAACTTTCGCCAATCATAACCGTGGATCTTCATCTCGCCAAGGAGATGATGATGAGGATGATTGTACTTCTCGTGCTAATACCCCATCTCCTAACACCTACCTAAACTCTCTTAAACATCTCGATTACCAACAATACGACATTCCCACTTCTTCTGAACAAGATGATGATCTTCTCTTCGAGTGTCAAACCGACTTACTCAATCAAACACAACAAATTCATAAGGAACTTAAAGGTGGATTCAAATAATTTGGCAAGGCATTACGAGGAGTCTTCGGGAAGAAAAAGAAATGAAGACGTTGAATGATGATTAGCTTAGTAGAATACTTTGTTTTGGACTTTATGTGAACTTATGTTTATGTTTAATTAATTGTGTGATGACAACCTGACTTAGTCGGAAGAACTTAAACTTGTTCAGCTTGCTTAAGACCTCTAATCTCTATGAATTATTAGTATGCTCTTATAATTATGCATCCTTGTTATATATATGTATATTTTTTGTTTGTTGCAAACATACATGATATACTTGACTTCATGCATATATATATGTTCACATGGGACTTGCTGCAAATTGACCACCAAAACACAACCTTTCTCATAAAAATTTTACATAAATCAAATTTTTGGTCGTCTGAAAATCACCAGATGGGCGGCCCCCTTAATTCATAAGGGCGGTTCCCTTAAAGATAAGCGGGTCGGCATCATAATTAAGGGGACCGGCCACCTGCTTCACGGATTTTACTGTTTCTTTCTGCTTTTTGACTCTCTTTTACCTAGCCTCAGCTATTCTTACCCAGGAAGCTCGAACACATTTTGGACATTCCTAAACTAATTCAAATTCATTCCATTTCCAAACCATTTTCTTCCAATAAATTCCCTCTAAATGTTTGCCACTACTTCATCATCTTCTTCATCCATTATCAACCACCATAAACCTCCATGACATCCACTAAAGCCTCTATTTTCAAAGCTTCTAAAAGACTAAAAATCAACATCATTCCACCAAAACAATTGTTTGTGGATTTAACTCAAGATGACACCAAAACCCCATCACCCAAACATCAACTCTCATCACCTAGTGCTCCTAATGCACCTTCAAAAACACCATCAACCAAAGGCACTTCCTCATCCTCCATTGACTACACACCCAAATCACCAACCTCATCCACATCACCATCAACCAATGGCTACTTGAACTCACCTACATCTCCTCCTCCAAGAGTTCCTCTACTACCTCCAACTCAAGAAAATGCATCAATGGACATCACTCTCACGCTTTCACCAATTACCCCACTTGATGTCCAATTTAATACCCCATCACCTTCTCTACCTATCTTTGGTCATCCCATTCCTTAGAACCTTCTTGAGGCACATGGAGACTTATTATTGTGTTGTATTCACAACCGTACTCTCATATTTGGATTGAGAGATGAACTCTAATACATGTTTTCTTACAAAGAACACATGCTCTCTCAACCTCCACCAACCAATTCGCCACCACTACCGTCACTTTCACCAAACTAAACATACACCATGTTTAGCCATTTTCAAATAATTGTCAACCAAACCTTTTGCAAGCAAGTCATATGAAATTCTAGGAATATTAGGACCTTTGTAGTTTAATTTTATGTATGTTGTATTAATATGCTTCAAGCATACTATTTCTATTTGATGTATGCATGATTGTGTTTTATTCACAATTATGATGTTTAATATATGGTCTTTAGTTTTATGCTTTAATTATGCACTTACTTGTCTTTAAACTTTTAGTTTATATTAATATTTGTGGTTATTGATTTACACAAATTTCTTGATAATTGTCAAACATTATCGACATGCTCTAATATTTTTCCTTTTAATTTGCTATATGTTAGAAATGGTTGTCTTCTTCTTCTAACTTGTTATTGTAGCAAATTTACCATAGCTTGATTCCTTGGTGCCCTCAAACGAGGGGGAGTATGTAACACCCCCAAAATTAAAACAACGCAGCGGAATACCACTTGGGGTGCTACTTCATAGTTCATACACACAAGTTACAGAAAACGACCTCAAAGAGACGTTTAATAAAATGTCACATTCGATTTAAATAAATCAGAGTAAATTCAGGTCCTAATAATTTCTTTTTAACAAAAGTTACAAACGTTCAAACATGACTCAGTTGTATATTTAAAGATAAATGGTTATCGAATTTGAAGAAAACCGAGTCTTTAAAGTTTTGATATCAGTGCGACTCGAATGCTCCCAATGCTCAGCTAGCAATATAATAACCTGAGAAAATACATGCAAAAACGTCAACAATAATGTTGGTGAATTCATAGGTTTAAGTAAAAACAGTGTTGAAATAATTCAAGTAAAAGTGTCTAAGCAACTTGTATCTTAAACTTAATCTATTTGTTTCATTAATTTTTGTTTAACAACAATTTTATTTCCTTTTCCTAATCTTTAACCATAATGTTTTATATGCGAATGAGGATGTGAATCTGAAACATTGCATGTCTATTCCGTCGTTTCGGCCATAGTATGCATGATTCAGTTGGCCTTGGTTGTTTATTACAATTTGGTCTGAAAGTTAGAGATCACTACCCTAGAATCATTCATCATCCTAACCTCTGGTTTTAAACTCGAATGAGGATGTGATCGAACACACATTCCTATTCCGTCCATTAGTCCATTGTATGTGTGCTTCAGATGCGCCTTGTATGGTGTTTACTTTTGGTGAAAGAATGTATAATGATCAACCCTAAGCCTTATATTAAAAACCCATTTTAACCTTTATAAACTTGATACTCCTTAGCTCTAGATGGAGGAGATGTGTATCCTTACCAGCCAATGATAGAAATACTCATCACGAGACCAACAATTAAGCGAATGATAGTTATACATGTTAACCACATAGGATAAGTTTTAGTGATTTGAGTGTTTTCATCTTCCTATTCCGTGAGTGTGTTTAGGTTGTGTGCTTGTAATAATCTAATAAATGCTTAACATGAAAAATCCTATGGATACATTTTCTAAACTTTTAACAGGATCTTGAGACAAGTAGGATCAATGTGTGGGAATTTGATAACATCAAATACCATCACTTTTATAGACAATCATTTATCCCCATGTAAAAACCTATTTTGAGTATAATTATAGCAAAAGAATCGTTTACTTATCGTTTGTATTTGGGAATTGCAATAATTATGGAGTACTTGTTTGAAGATGAGCAAAAGGGCACTATTTTGGAGCTTAAAAATGAAGACATTTGAATATACTGACTCTTGACATCCTATACGCCGAGTATCCATGCAATGAAGATCACTAGTCCGTAGCCTACACTTTTACAAGAAACCACGAAGAATTGAAGATCTATATGTCGTAATCCAAAGAATCTATACGCCAAATTAATATAAAGTAATGATATATTCTGGAAGATATCAAACCATGGTCCCATAGTCCCAAGAAATCCCCAATTAACTCCGTATCCCACTAACGCTCGATACAGGGCTTATTTGGGGATCCTTTTCCCAGAATCTATAATACATAACCCTAAACTCATTGCTAGACATGCGTTTTGACCACAAGTCTGATTTTACCGAAGATCGATAAAGCCATGGAAGATCCTATAAAGTGGTCCATTCGATCGAAAAACTCTTGTAATGCTCTACACTTCTAGCTATAACCAATGTCTGTTAGCAATGTTTCTACTCGTTCATCTATGATTATTCGTGTATTGTTTACAATGACTATCGCTAATACCTTTAGGTATTGAGCCATTGGTTTATGAAATATTATTGTTTTGATTTGTCTTTAATCGTGATTGTTCTTTATCGTTGCATGTTGATTTATGTTTATCACTTCATACACCGTTTATGTGCTTATTTAATGTGTTTTCCCCTATCCATTTAACTGCGTCTAGTCCTACATATTTATAGCGTTTGTAACTTCGGTGTGTTTGGGCTGTAGCTAAGAGTTTAGGATAGAAACAAATAACGCTTATTCAATAGCTATAATAATAGGATCACCAATAGAAACACTGTTTTGATCGTACTGTAGTGGATAGGTAGACTAAGCCGGTGACTTAGGATTCACATAACGTCCTGGTTCCCATAGGTAGTTAAGTTTGGTGTGGACAACTATTAAGTGAATTTACATAAGTCAATAAGTTGTGTAAAGCCATCATGAGCTATGATTCAATATAACCAAACCCCCAATATAGTTTTCAAAGATGAGATTATAATCAACAGTGTGGAGTTTATGCGTGTTAGGTCTTAATTGTGACAGGATAAACTAGCGACAACCCCGAGCTAGGGAGAATATCGCACCTTAACTTTGGAATGATATAACTACCAACGAATTAATACAATCATTGCACGAATAGACAATCAAGGCATATTATTAGATTAAACTGGCTAATACATTTTCCTCAGATTTGACTGCTTCCCAATCTTTTGTTAATCATTTGTGTGCGTTATTTGTTATCACCTTAGGATAATTAGAACTAAACTCGTGCCAGCCTCTCATGCTGAAAACCCCCCTTTGTGTTAGTTTAAGTTTAATTAGATTTATTTAGAATAATTAGATTAGATTAGTACTAAACCTAGGTAAATAAAATACCGGTAGAATTAAGAGTTAACTTCCACTCTCAGTGATCGACACCCCACTTACCACGAAGCTACATCTGATCGGGTATACTGCCAGTTAGAGTGTTGTTTTAGGTATAGTCGGCATAAAATAAATAGTAAAACTTGATAATAAATAACAACCTACACGACAACACATCAACAAGTCACGTCAAACAAGATTTTTAAAAATAAATTGTATTTTAAAACTTGAATCGATATATGGAATAGGAAAAATATTTAGAAGGGCAATCTATGCAAAGATCACCACTATTTGAAAGTGATGGATTTATTTATTGGAAAAATAGATTCGAAACTTATGTGAAATCAAAAGATCTAGATCTTTGGCATGTTATTACCTATGGTGATTTTTCTCCTATTCAAAATAATCCCGAAACTAAAAAGGATGAAATTGTACCATTTGATAAACAAAACGATGATCTTAAAAAGAAACTTGCTAAAAATAATGAAGCTAAAATGATGATTTATAATGCTTTACCACGTAAAGAATATGAAAGAATTTTTATGTGTAAAACCGTAAAAGAAATTTGGGATACTTTATTAATCACTCACCAAGGTAATAGTCAAGTCAAAGATAATAAAATAGATCTTCTTGTTCAACAATATGAACAATTTACGATTCCGGAAGAGGAATCGATAGATAATGCTTTTGCTAGATTTAACACTATTATTACTAGTCTAAAAGCATTTGATGAATGTTTTTCTAGTAAGAATTATGTTAGGAAATTTCTTAAGGCACTTCATCCTAAATGACATGCAAAGGTTACGACTATTGAAGAATCAAAGGATTTAACATCTCTGTCACTTGACGAACTTATTGGAAACTTGAAAGTTTATGAAGTAATAATAAAGAAATATTCTAAAATAGTCAAAGGAAAAAGAGAACAAAATAGATCTCTTGCTTTGAAGGCCAAAAAGGAATCAAGTGATGAAGATAGTTTGACTTCCAATAGTGAAGACGAAGAATACGTCATGGCCGTGAGAGATTTCTAGAAATTTTTCAAAAGAAGAGGAAGATTCGTAAGACAACCACATGATGAAAGAAAGTCATCCCAAAGAAATAAAGACGACAAAAATGGCAAAAGCGAAAGAAAATGTTTTAAATGTGGAGATCCAAATCATCTCATCGGAGAGTGTCCAAAACTATCAAGAAACTATAATCAAAGAGCCTTCGTTGGAGGATCATGGAGTGATAACGACGAAGATGAAGAAGAAAAGACTAAAGACGAAAAATGTCTTATGACTAAAGCATCTAATGAGGTACTTTCCGAAACCGAATTTCTAGTGATGACCAATCATCGTTAGATAAAAAAACTTAGATAGTGAATATAATAGATTATGCAAAGTTGGTCTAAAAGTAATGGCTAAAAATAAATCACTAAAACGAATTAAAAATCAATTAGAAAATGAAGTACTAGAACTAAAAAAATAAACTATCTAAATTAGAAAAAGGTAAAGAGGTCAATGAAGAATGTAAAATATGTCAAATCCTTAGGATTAAAAATGAAAAGCTTAATGAAGAAATTTCTAAGCTTAATCAATTTAATATTAGTAGTCAATCGCTTAAGAAAATGTTAAGTCTTCAAAAACCCTCCAGAGATAAATCCAGCCTAGGATTTAATTTTACCAAAGGATCAACTAGTAAGTCTAAACAAGTAAATTTTGTAAAGTCACAAGAGGTTGAGTCTAAAGAAAAAATAGTAGAATTAAACTCAAGCCCAAGACCAAAATTTATGCTTATAAACAATACTAAAATACCCATTGCAAGCGACGACGAAGTAAAATATTTTTATAAACCTTCTTTAAAACCCAGAGTTGGATTTACTAAGCCTAAAACAAGATCTAGGACTCCTCCTCCAAAAAGAACTAATAACTCTCACCCTCGGTCTAAAACACCACAACCTAAGAGAGATCAAGGTAGACAAGATTACCCTAATAATAATCATTCAATATGGAATTATTCACAACAACCAAACTTCTCTTTGTGGGGAATATGTCCACCCTATATGTATCTGAATCAAATGCAACATATGCAAAATATGTTCGGGACTAACAATTTTAGACCCATGAGACATTGGGGACCAAGTGGTTGAGTTGTTACAACATTTTAGTGCAGTTGTTCATGAACATTTCTTGGAATCCGACGAGTGAATACATTCTTAAAATCTTATGACGGGTTTACCAAAAGTTTCTCCTTTAAAGCTTGCTCACTTGAAGATGTTGAAGAAAATACATTGTAGGCAAAGGTATGTCTTCTTTTTAAACTCCTTAGAATTTAGATTATGTGTTAAATGTTAAATGACTATATATTATTATGCTACATGTAGTATATGCTAAACAAATAAATTATAGTTAATAGAATATAATTTAAGCTTGTGGAAATAGTGTAGTCACTAGAAATGCCATTTGTTGGTTTTCTAAAATTAAGAGAATTTGTTCATTATGAACTCATCTCTCACGTAGTTGAATTAGGATTCTCTACGTACCTCTATAAAATGGAAATCTTCTATGTCCACTAGTAGCGAACTCACGTAGATGAAGAAAAGTTAGTTAGTGGAAATTATTAACATAGAAGTAGGATTAGTTTTACATCTTATGCCGGAAAGGCATGACATCAAAACGCTATGGATGAAACAAACTCCCTTCGACTACGACGTCCGCCTCGTCTACACGTGTACAATAAACTATGTCTATCGGAATCCTCTCATCAAGCTCTAACTCCATTCTATTATTCTATCGTCACATATTTATCATTTCTCAATTACTACAAATCGTGACAATTAATTATTGCATCCGAAGTAATTAATTTATTCAATTGACAAGAACTTGATTGAAAACGTCACTAAATCCTCGTTAAATCTTCTCTCGGCTTGACAACTTGATTATCTCATCAAAGTATTTTTAATTAACGAAAGGTTAATAAAAATGTTAATTAAATTTCGTCAATCGTCTCTAAACCACCTCTCGATCTAAAAATCTTGACAACTTAATTGTTTCATTAGAAATTATTTAAGTTTACTTAACTTAACGAAAAGTTAATTAAAAGTGTCAAGTATTTTTCTCTCGTTTTCAACTTCATTCTTTCGACAACTAGGTTATCTAAAATAATATTACTAGTAGCTCCCTACGTATTTTGATAATTATTTGCAAAACTAGTCAAAATCGAAAAAACAAAAAACAATTTCTCAAATAGCCCCTTATAATTAAAGGGACTGGACGTGTTAATATGGGCGGCCCCCTTATATTTAAGGGGATCGGCCTATTTAATTCGCCAAACAATCCATTTTTTCTGCAAAACACAATACCAAACACCCATTTTCGTTCATCCCTCTTCCCCTGCTACTGTGTGACGAAAACACTCACCCAAAACCACCAAAATTCAAATCTTCAAATACCTATTTGATCAAAATTCGCAAAGGGCAAACACCAACAGCAAGATTAACAACCTCTATTGTAAGATTTCTTATACTTTTCTTTTATAATTTCATCCAATTTTGCTCTTAATCAAAATTGAGTATTTTTCATAATTTTTGTATCTTTTATATTTTTATGATTAGGTCTAGAAAATCCATAACTATAATGATTCCCGTAGTTATAGGAATTCGAAATTTTCAATAGGATTGAGTCACAAATTATTTTTTTGAGTTTGAAAATTTATAAAAATATATACATTTTTTTCAAAACAAAATTTCATACATTCTTGATTCATGCCAAAAACACGTTAAAATGATTATACATTGACTATCAAAACATACATACCTAAATACTTATTTTTCGAATCAATGGATAAAGTTTTATAAAAATAAAAGGGTGTTTGGTTGTTTCTTAGGATTGATTTTTAGAGTCGAAATGACCATCACTATATTTTTGTCACTTGTATAAACACATAACTAACTTGTATAAGTCATCAAGATATATAATTCATATATATATTGATATATTTTATAAAAAGTATAAAATAAGGGGGCGTTTGGTTTAACGTTTTAAAACATAGTCTTAAGTCAAAACAAACACCATTTAATTCTCGTCAAGTCAAAAATAATGAACTTATATTTGTTAACAAAATATACAACTTAACATATATCTTTCGACAATTTTAGTCAAGTCTTGTATTGATAAGGAAGTGTTTGGGTCATTTCCTAGATGTTGAAATATATAATTAATATATATTCTTCGACACCCTGGATTAAGTCAAAAAATAAATTAAGGAACATATGGATTGCTTCTTAGGTTTTTATTTTTAGAGTCAAAGTAATCCTTATCCCACATTTGTCGTTTTTCAAAACTTTATTTTTCTTATTTTTTTTCTTTTTAATAATTTATTTCGTTGTTATCTTGTTTAGGTGATAAACATGCCTCGAGCAACAGTTGGTGATACCTCTCTTACCCGTTCTTACATTCCCAAAGTATCCCAAACACCCGGTATCTCTCCTACTATCGCACACTTCTACAAACCTATCGAAGATCGATGTATTCATGAGGGTAGAGTTGTTGATCAACTTTACTACACATCTGATCACATCGATCGTTGTTTTTCTAACATACGTCTCAATTGTGTCTACGAAATTAATGAGCCAATTGTTCCTCGTTTTATTATGGACTTTTATAGTCAAGTCACTCTTCAAAGAGATGACTCCGACGTCATTCTTATCTCCTTCATGATTCAAAACGAATTCATCACTCTCTCCCTTCAATAATTCGGTCAAATCCTCATAATTCCATTCAATGGCCAAGCCGTATTCACAAATGAATGGGATCTTGGTTCTCTTGCATACTCCTAAGAAACCGAAGGACCATATCATACCGACCTTCCTACTCCTGAAGAAATTCATCAATTTATTTTCACCAAATCAAGTTCTAACCAAAGAACTTAGACAAGACTTGAAAAGATGGAACGAAATCATTTATGAGAATGTGTTCGGACTAGGAGAACACCGGGACCGTCTCCCGACTTGCCTTGCTCATATATTATATTGTATTTTAGCCGAGAAACAATATAATCTTGCCTATTTCTTTGTCAAAAGAATTGAAAGTGCATGGGCAACTCCTAAAGCCCATCTTCCTTATGGTATGTTCTTGACACGTCTCTTTCGACATGTTATAGAACACTACCCTCACCTTGACAATGTCATATATATCTCTGTTAGTTGACTATTTCAAGCGATACCCACGTTGCCCTCAAACAAAACCCGTTGACCCCAAAGTGATCGTGGAAAATCCCGTCACTCCGTGTCATCAACTTCCGCCCATCATTACCGTGGTTCATCATCTCGCGAAGAAGATGATGACGAGGATGATGGTGCTTCTCGTGCTAGTACCACATCTCCTACCACTTACCTAAACTCTCTAGAACCTCTCGATTACCAACAATATGAAGTTCCCACTTCTTCTGAACAAAATGATGATCTTCTCTTCGAACAGCAAACCGACTTGCTCAATCAAATACTACAAATGCATAAGGAACTTAGAGGTGGATTCAAGTCATTTGGCAAGGCATTGCGAGGAGTCTTCGGCAAGAGGAAGAAGTGAAGATGTTGAGTGGTGACTAGCTTGGTAGAATAATTGGTTTAGGACTTTATGTGAACTTATGTTTATGTTTAATTGATTGTGTGATGACAACCCGACCTAGTCGAAAGAACTTGAACTTGTTCAACATGCATTAGGACTTTTAATCTCTTATGAATATGTGTAGTATGCTTTTAGGTTAGTTAGGTGCAGGAGCCCGTGTTTATATATAGTGATGATAGTAGGGTAGGGATATAGGGGTATATAGAGGTAGGGGGTGGGGTAGGGTATATGTAGTATATGAGGTTAATATAGGGGGGGGTTGGGGGTGCTTTGTGTTGCAAACATACAAGATATGGAGGGGGCTAGTTGAACTCATGTCTATATATATAATATTATATATATAATATGTTGGTGTGTGTGTGTGTTGTGTGTGTTTACATGAGGGACTTGCTGGCATAATTGATTCACCAAAACATAACCTTTCTCACAAATTTTTACAAAAAAAAAAATTTTGTCGTCTGAAAAACACCAGATGGGCGGCCCCCTTAATTCATAAGGGCGGTCCCCTTAAAGATAAGGGGGTCGGCCATTAATTAAGGGGATCGGCCATCTGATTCACGGATTTTACTGTTTCTTTCTGCTTTTTGACTCCCTTTTACCTAGCCTCAGCTATCCTTACCCATAATGCTCGAACAAATTTTGGAAATTTCTAAATTAATTCAAACTCATTCCATTTTCAAACCATTCTCTTCCAATAAATTCCCTCCAAATGCATATCACTAATTCATCATCTTCTTCATCCATTATCAACCACCATAAACCTCCATGGCATCCACTAGAGCCTCCATTTCCAAAGCCTCCAAAAGACCAAAAATCAACATCATTTCACCAAAATAATTGTTTATGGATTTAACTCAAGATGACACCAAAACCCCATCACCCAAACATTAACTCTCATTACCTAGTGCTCCTAATGCACCCTCCAAAACGCCATCAACCAAAGATACTTCTTCATCCTCCATTGACTACATACCCAAATCACCAATCTCATCCACATCACCATCACCCAATGGTTACTTGAACTCACCAACATCCCCTCCTTCAAGAGTTCCTCCACCACCTCCAACTCATGAAAATGCATCAATGGGCATCACTCTCACTCTTTCACCAATTACCCCACTTGATGTCCAATTTAACTCTCCATCACCTTCTCCACCTATCTTTGGTCATCTCATCTCTTGGAACCTTCTTGAGGCACATGGAGATTCATGTTTGTGTTGCATTCACAATCGTACTCTCATCTTTGGATTGAGAGATGAACTCCAATACATGTTATCCTACATTGAACACATGCTTTCACAACCTCCCTTTTCCAACACTCCACCACCATCAATCTCTCCAAACTAAACATACTCTATGTTTAGTTACTCATTTTCAAATAATTGTCAACCAAGCCTTTTGTAAGCAAGTCTTATAGAATTCTAGTAATATTAGGACATTTGTAGTTTAACTTTTATGTATGTTGTACTAATATGCTTCAAGCATATTATGTTTATTTAATGTATGCAAGATTGTGTTTTACACAATTCTTTATGATTAAGTGAATGATTTTTGGTATTATGTTATCAAGTATGTTCTTACTTGCATCTAAAATTCATGTATGCATGATTGTGTTTTCTACACAACTCTTATGTTCAATGAATGGTTTGTAGTTTTATATTTATTTTTCTTTTGCACTTGGTTATCTTTATTGATTTTGTTGAATAACTCATATCAACCTATTTTAGTATCTTTCCTATTTCTTTGCTATATCTTAGAAATTGTTTTCTTGTCCTTCTAACTTGTTTTTGTAGCAAAGTTACCATAGCTCGATTCCTTGGTGCTCTCGAACGAGGGGGGTACACATCAAGGGGGAGCGTTTATTTCGTCGGTTTTACTAACATTCAACGACGAAGCCTTTTTGATTCTACAAAAAGGGGGATAAATAGAAATAAAACTCACTAAATACTTGTTTAAAAATTAATTTTTCATTTAATAAGTTTAGATTTTGTAATCATCAAAAGGGGGAGATTGTTGATAGAAATAATGCCTAAAAACGTTATTAATATTTTTCACCCTCTTTATGTTTTGATAATCACAAAATGTAAAAACATCAAGTGTAAAATTAAATACAAACAAGTAATTAGTAGTAAATTTTCATTTCGAAAATTTAATCACTTAAAGGTATGAATAAATAAATGCTTAATGTATTTTATGATCAAATGATTTTTTATTTAACCTCACACTTTTTATAAAAATGACACAAACATTTTTATATCTTTTACAAAAAAAATTTAGATTTAAAAGAAATGTTTTATTCAAATAAATATTTTGAATTCAAATTTTCTACCCAAAAACGGCTAGAAATGTTCCAGAAAACACCTCCCTCAGAAAAGATAAAAAAGGAAGCGTCTGGGCTGGGCGACCCCTTAATTATAAGGGGCATCCCCTTAATTATTAAGGGGACCGCCCAGACAAAAAGCCAGCTCAGCTGGCCTATAAATACTGGACTATTCCCCACTGATTTTCTCACCTTTTGCATACACTTTCTTTCTGTTCTAAATCAGTTTATACTCTCCTTTCTTTCCTTTGATCATTTAATCATAAAGCTTTGTTTCCAAGTGATCCAAGCTTAATTTCTCAAGTGCAAGAGAAGAATACTTCTTATCATCAAGTCAAGAAGTGTTATAGTTTAGTTGGTGTTGTTGTGAAGTTGTGTAAATTAGTTGTGTATATTGTGAAGGTGTGTATTGTAGTTGTGTATATTGAGTAGATTGTAGTGTTTATTGTAAGTATTGTTAGATCGGGGTGATCTTAGTAAGTAGTGTTAGATTGGTGTGATCGTGGTAGTATCTTGGTTGTGAAGAGAAGAGAAGTTGTGAAGTGAAGATAAGTAGTGAAGCAAAGAGAAGTCGTGAAGTGAAGCAAAGTTGTGAGTTGTTGTGAAGTGGTGTGATTAGCATACAAGTGTTGTGATAGATTGGTTCTAGCTAGGATTAGAACTCGACATGTCGCTTAGTGTCGGAAATTGGTATAAGCAAAGTTGTGTACGGTTTTCTCCGCCTAAAAGGAGTTTGTTGACATAGTGAAGAGAACTCTCGAGTTTGGTGCTCGGGGAGTGGAGTAGGGCGAAGAGGTGCTTCGTTACCGAACCACTATAAATCCTTGTGTTGTGGTTTGATATTTCTAACTCTTATCTCTTGTCTTTCATATTTACTTATTTACTTACTTGCATTGTTCAAATTGTGCACATATTGATATCACATAAAATCGAATCTAAGTTTTTATAAACAAACATAACATTAATTTTAAAAGCGGTAAACTATTCAACCCCCTTCTAGTTTTCCACAAAATTATATAGCGTTAATTGTAAATTTATAAATTTACAAATTTTATTATAACTTTAAAAAATAAACAAATAACCCCTTAAACTTTATACCCATAGACTTTATATTTTAAAATACAACACCAGAGAACCCACAATAACACCACAGCCACGCACTACGAACAACAACCCAAATCACACTCAACAAACACCACCAAAAAAGCAAACCATAAACGCAGCCCCAACCAAACAAAACCAACCACACCAAACAGAACAACAAACCACACCAAATCAAACACAAACAGCAAGCCACAACAACCAGCCCAACTACAAATACCCAAACAGCAAAACAAAAGCACAACATACAAACACCCACCACCCAACCCCATACCCCAACACACAAAAAAAAACCACACCCAACTACCCTATAAACAATAAACCTACAAACCACCCAAACAACAACACAACAAACAATACCAAACAACACAAACCAACCACACCAACCACAAACCACACAACCCACCCAAAACAACCAACATCAAGCCAACCCCCCACCAACCAAACCACACCAAACAAAAACAAAACAACCAACAACAAAACAGCACCAAACAACACCCACATCACCAACCCACAATTTTACAAACCCCAGACCCCCAGAACAACCAATCAAACCCAAAACACAACAACACCACACAACCCTAAACACCAAAACCACCGCCCAACACACCAGACCAACCCCAACAAAGCTAACAACCACCAAACCCCAAACAAAAAAAAAAAAAAACCCCACAAAACACACAACAACAAAAACCAAAACAGCACCACAACCAACAACCAAATCAACACCCCTAACAACAAACAACCCTAACAGACCTCTCTCATCACGGGAGCCACAAAATACACAATCCAGCACTAAACACCACAACAAAATCCTACCACATATACAACAACTCAACAACAAACAAAAAATACCAAACTCAACAAAAAAACCAAAAACCACCAAACCCACGCACACAAAACAACAAACCTACCTACAACCCTCCTGGCCGCGGGGGGGGGGGGGGGAGGGGCGGGCGGGGTGGGACGGGAGGGCAAGAGGAGAGGGGACAGGAACAGAGAAGGGGGGGGAAGGGAACGGGGCAGAGTGCCGGGGGGGGGAGGAGACCACCACAAACCACCAACAAACCGAATAACCAACACAACAAAACACCACCCAAAAAACAAAACAAAACAAAACACCTACAACCATAAACACATAAAACAAACCGGCACCACAAAAAGACACACCACCCAACCGCCAACCAAACCCCAAACCAACCATACAAATAATCAACAGGGGGGGGGGGGGGACAAAAACAACCAAACCACAACCCAAAACAACACCAACAAACAACAAATACCAACACCAAAAACACAACCCAAAGCATCATCAAACCCCACACTAGTCAAAGCAGCACCACAACAACGCACAAAGTGGGACGCGAGACGAGACGGGACCCGCAAGGCAGCAGGAGGAGGGGACGAGGGGAGCGATCAGGACACCGGACAGCCTTCCGAGACGGGGGGGGGACGTAGAGAATGACATTAGTGAGGGGGGGGGGGGGTGGGGGAGGGCCACACACGGGGAGATAGAGCAGGGGAGCGGGGGGGGGCGGGGGGAGGGGACATATTAGTCATTAAAAAAAATTTTAAAAAGGATTATTAAAAAAACCAACAAAAAACCTAACACCCAAACCCAACCAAAACCAGGAAGAACCCAAAACAACCCACAATTCAACACAACAACAACCAACTACAAACACAAACAACACGCAACCCACACCCATAAACAACCAACAACCAATAAAAAACCACAAAACCACACAAACAAACAAACCATAAACCATAACAACACAAAACCCAATACAAACAACAAACCAACTATACCCCACCCACACCCATAACAAAATAAACAAAAACCACAAACCACACCACAAAAACACAACCACCCACAAACCAACGACACACAAAAAACAAACCCCAAACCCCAACCAACCAACGACACAACCAAAACAACACAAATAAGCACAACAAAACTAAACAAACAACCAACCAAACCAACACAAAGATAAACAAACCACACATACCACGAAAACACAACACAAACAAACACTAAAAAGAAAAACCACCCACAACACCAACCCACAACCCACACCCCCAACAAGACCACACCACACACCAACAAAGACTACAACCCACAACAACACACAACACAAGAAAACAACAACAACACAAGAATACCAACAAACAGCACACAACATAATACCAATACCAGCACAAACAAAGTAGACAAAACCCAATACCCAAAACCTAACACAAACCCAATGACACAAACCAAAACACAAACAAACACACAAACCATACCCGAACGCAACCATAAAGCCACCAAACCAAAAAACAATAAAACCAACCCCACAACCAACAGCAACACGAAACACAAAACCAGTCCAACCACCAAAAACCAAACAAAATAACTAAACAAAAAATCAAAAACACACAATAAACCAACAGCCAAACAAAAAACAAGCCGGACAAGCAAAAAACAACACCAACAAAAAACAAAAACCAAACAGAAAATAACAAAATACCAAACACAACCACGAGACACACTAAAAAAAAGTATCACAACCCCACAAAACAACCATAACAAAAGCCAATACCTCCAGTAACCAACCACACAAAACCACATGCCAAAAAACACAATTAAAACAAAAAAAAAAACCCCCAAACCAAACGAACAAACACTAAACAAATAACGATCCAAACCACACACAACAACTTTAAAATACTACAACCACAACAATACAAACAACCACACAACAACCAAAACTCGAAACAAAGCTCAAAAACCACCCCATAACAACAACAACAAGGGGGGGGGGGTCGGGGGTGGGCAGGGGGGGGGGGGGCAGATAACGCGCCGGTGGCGGGAACCGGGGGGGGCGAGCACCATTCAACGAACGCCGAAACACGGACGAGGCGAGACGCGGGGGTGAGGCGAAATAAACACAAACACAATAAACACCACGCAATACACACCAACAACCAAACAGACCACAACACAAACCAACACATACACCAACCCCAACAACCCACACAAACCACCCTCAACATCAAAACAAACAAAAACACTACAACAACAACACAACACAAAAAAAACAACACCCAACACCCACATCACAAAAACCACTAAAACCACAATAAAACAATACCCCAGAAACAAAACCCAGAACACAAAAGCACAAACAAAGAACCCCAAGACACACCAACAACAAAAAACAAAACACACAAACCAAACACCCACAACAACCAACACACCACACTACAAATAAAAACACCACACCACCCTCCAACATACATACACAATACCAAAAACACACGCCCATACACAACAACAACACGCAACACTAACAAAAAAATACCACCCCACACCAAAACACACCATAACGCGACAAAACAATAAAACCCAACATATAACACAAAGCAACACCGAAAAACAACTAACCACGACACCAAAAAACAAAACAAATACACACAACCAACACCACTAACCCCACAAACACACAACACACCAACCATCACCCAAAATACAACAACATATACCACAGACAAACCACCAACAACCCACCATCACCCCAAACACGACAACAAACCAGACAAACACACAAATACGCACATACAATACAACCCAACACACCAACCAAACCACCACAACCATACAACCAAAACCGACAACCAACAAATAAAACAAGGCCAACCAAGCACAGGGAGGGGACACGGCCAAAGGGATAGGGCACGAACCACGCGAACCAGGGACACAAGGGACAGGACGGAAACCAAACCCAACAACAAGCATAAAGACCACCACACACCCAACACCACACAATACAAAACAACCAAACCAACAAACAAACCCCTACCCTAAAAATCAC
The DNA here is from genome assembly GCA_026074375.1 of Tanacetum coccineum. Classification (NCBI taxonomy): domain Eukaryota; kingdom Viridiplantae; phylum Streptophyta; class Magnoliopsida; order Asterales; family Asteraceae; genus Tanacetum; species Tanacetum coccineum. The sequence continues at coordinate 13,415 of BQNB010062432.1, read as the reverse complement.
AATACAACACCCCAAGAAACAACGAACCAAAAAACACCAAACACAACCACAACAACTAACGAAACACAGCAACAAATACCACCATAATCAACACACCACCCAAAAAAACCCCCACCCCACACCCAAAACAAAACACCACATACCCAAAAAACAACAACAACACCAAAACCGACACAACAAAAAAAATACCAAAAAACAACACAAACTAACCCCAAACACAAACCAAACAAAACAATCATAAACAAACACCACCCCACTAAAACAAGCACAAAACAAACCCCCATAAACCAAAAACCCAAAACAATACCAACTACCAAACCAACCAAAAAACAGCACAGAGCAAACCTAACCACAACAACCAAAACACCAAAACCACAAACAAGACACAACAGATAACAAACAAACCATACCCCAAAAACCCAAACCCACCAACACCATACCAACCCAACCAAAAACCAAATACAAACAGATACACAAACAGCAACCACAAAACAACAAACAAAAACCGACTACCCCCAAACATAACACGCCACGCGAACAACCACAATAAACACCGCCCAAAACAACTTAAACCTCCTACAATATACTACACACAACAACAACACGCCCCAAACGACAACCACAACCCAACTACAAACAACCCAATAGCCCCAAATAACACATAAAAAGGGGGGGGCCCGGGGTGGGCGGGGGGGAGGCAAACAAAACACAACATACCTCCCTAAAACAAAACCAACAACACAAAAAAAAAATAACACACAACAACACCACCCGCACAGACCAAAAACCCACCCCAACAACAACAACCACAAACACACCTAACCAACCTACACACAAAAGACAAACCAACCACCACTACAACATCAGACCCAACACCCACAACAACAAGAAAACCAACAACCAAAAACAACACCAAATAAAAACACAAACAACAAAACTAAACAAAAAACAAAAACAAACCCCAAACACCACCCAGACCACCTACCCACCACCACACCATAAAAACAATACCCAAAAAAACAACACCCACAACAACCGACAAAAAACATAGCAACAAACACCCACAAAACGCCAACCAAGCGTATTGAGCGAGCGGGGGGAGACGTAGACGACCGGAGAGACGGAACCAAAGGAAGGACGGGGGAGGGGGGACAAGGGCGGACGGGAAACAACCGGAACCGGCACAACTTAGGTAAAAGGGGGGGAACAAACAACAAAGGTACATACAATCAGGCTATTATGGGGTAATTGATGGTGGATAATAGTTAGGGGGTGGGGGGGAATAGTATGGTAGGAAGGTGGATTTATATATTAAAACAACAAAAAAATAACAAACAACAAAAAACCCAACCAAACAACACATACACACCAGTCCAATCAAAACCACAAACCCAACCACACAAACCAACAACAAACAACACAAAATAAACAAGAAACACAACCCCACAACCAAAACACCACGAAAAACAAACATTAAACTTAAGTCACCCCACAAATCCCCAACCACATAAAACACCAATAACCAAATTAACTTACACACAAAAAACCACTCTCACCAACAAAAACAAACCCAACCCAACAAACCCACACAACAACAAAAAAGGCCCACCAACCAACACCCCCACAACACAAACCACAACACAACAACTAAAGCCAAACTCCACAATACAACACACCCCCCACCAAACCACATACACACACACCAAAAAATACAAAGCCCAAAAAACCAAACCCAAAACACCCACCGAAAAATACAACTAGAAACACAACAAAACATCTCTCCCCCATCAACGAACCCAACCAAAAATACACACCAAAAACCAACACCAAGAACAAACACAACACCAATACCAAAAACACAAACAAGAACCACCCAACAAACAACCGCATAAACAAACCTCAAACAAACACCACCACCAAACCCAACCTAACAAACAAACATACAGACAAACAACAACACCACACCCAACAAAAAAACGCAAACACAAAACCAACAACAGGCAACCAACCCATAAACCAAACCCCAACAGCGCCAAACAACCAACATAGAAAAAAACCCCCCACAAATCTCCAACAACAACAAAAAACAACCGAAAAACAAACACACCAAACAGCAAACAAGCATACAAAACACCACAGTCATACCCAACACCCAAAAGAAAACCATACCCCTCCACCAAACCTCCAAATCTACACACCAAAACCACCAGCCAAAATCAACCACTACCGATAAAACACACCCATACATACACAACCTTATCTCCAAAAACCCAACAAAACACCACAAAAAACAACACCAACAAAAAAAACACAACCCATTAATAAAAACATACCCATCCCCCAAAAAACTAAACCAACAAACAAACACCCCATACACACACCAACAACCCAACAATAAAGCAACCAATGTAACAAACCCCAAACACAACAAACCTACAACACCAAACCAACCACTCTAACAAAAAACCAGCAATCAAACAACCCAAAAAATACACCACCAAACTAAAACAAGAACAACAACCCAAAACAACACCACAAACAACAACTCAAACAAAATACAAAACAAACATCCATACAAACACAAAACACAAAAACCCACAACACCCCACAAATTCTTACTCAAAAACGCAAATCCCACACAACAAATCGCCCCAAGAAACCTACCAAAAAAGCAACCAATCATAAAAGAGCATAATCTACCAAAATCACCACATCCAACACAACCAACCAAAAAAACAAACACCAACAAGCACAACACAAAGAAATAAACAGCCCACACACATAAACACAAACGCAACCCTTCAAACAACACCGCAGCATACCTCCCCCCACACACTCCCAACCAATACACTCCCACCCAACCAACAAAACCTACAACCAACCAACAACACCAAACCACACACAGCCACACAGCCAACCCCTACAACAAACAAAAAAAACCAACAACTAGCTCCCAAACAAATTAAAACACAACCCAACAAGACAAATCAAGAAACAACTAAAAAACACCAAACCGATAATACATCAAAATCACAACACACCAACCAACACAAAGGACCACACGCAAAAAAACACCCAATACAAACACAACAACAAAACAATATACCACAAAAACATAAAACCCCCACACAACCCATAAACAACCAACTAACCAACACCAAAAACCAGCCGCTCCAACAAACACACCAAGCAGACGAGGACGGACACAAAGCAAGAGGGGGACCAAGAGAGGGGGGGGGGGAAGGAGTGTGTCATAACCACACCAAAACACACAACCACCACATGATGGGAACAGCAACGAAACGGGGGGGGGGAGGGGGGGGGGGCCACTCCATAACACCACAAACAATACAAACACCAACAACCCCCCAACCACAAAACAAAACAAAACCACCCCACCCCACCAAACCACACACAAACAACCCACCCAACCAAACAAAACCCTATAAAAAAAAAACACAACCCAAAAACAACCCCACAACACCCACACACAACACAAAAGAAAACACTAAAAACCCACAAAACCCCCACAAATACTACCCAACAAACACAAAAAAAAATCACACAAGACAACAACCCAACAAACCAACACAACAATACCAAAACACAAACCAACACACTACAAAACAACAACCCACCAACCCACAAAACAAAAAACACCACACACCCCGAGACCACCGTAACAAACAGCAATAACCCCACACAACAAGCCAACTAAATAACCTACCCACAACAACCTGACAGAAACAACCCAACACAACATTCACCAAACAACATACATAAACAACAAAACAGACCCAAACCTCAAAAAACCAAAACAATCGCCCCCACCAACTACCAAACCCAAAACAAAACCCACCAGAACCAACAACAAAAACAAGCAGACCAACACCAACACCCCAAGTCCCACACGCACAAAACACCTAAACAAAAGAAACCAGGACGGGGGGGAGGGGCAGGGGGACGCGGAGACCTGGGGCGGGAGGGGAGGGGGGGGAGTTAACCTGGGGGGAAGGGGATGCGGGGAGGGGGGGGGGGGGGGACTCAGAGAGGGAACGCGGGAAGGCGATAGGCTAAGGGTTGTGGTTGTGGGTTAATAGGGGGGTACAGGGGTAATAAATTAGGAGAATTAAAATTTTAAGTTAAACTCCCCCCAAACAATAAACCCACCTACTACCCACACCAACCAAAAACAAAACACCAAACAAAAAAAAACAACACCCCACCCAAACACAAGACACAACAACACAAACAACACACACAACAAACAAACACAAACAAACAACAACTATACAATACAACAAAGTACCACCACAAAACCAACATACCACCCCCCGAAACCACAAACAACAAAACCACACTCACAAAAATACAGACCAACGCCACACAACAACCTACAGCACCGGAAACACCAAAGACAAAGTACAACACAAACCCAAACAACCCAGAAACCCACAACAAAAACAATACCCAACATAAAACAACCAACACAACCCCCAAAAACAATACCACCAACACACCCAATATCACCAACGCAAAACACACAAACAACAACAACAATAAATAAAAAAACCAACCTGAAACCAAAACCCAAAACACTCAAAAGGGGAACAACACACGACGGGTACAGGCCAGGGGGACCAGAATAGGATGGGGGACAGGGAGGGGGGAACCCCAACGACACACAACAACACATCCAAATATCAACACAACAACACCACCCCCAACAACCACATACAAGATACACAACACAAAACCCCCCAACAAAAAAAACCTCCAACAAATGGCGAGGAGGGGTGACGATAATGGGACCCCGAAGAGAGGCGAGACGAGAGAACGTAGGGGAGGAAAAGGAAAAGCAAGGGGGGGACTGGAATACGCAAGGAGAACGGGACGAAGAGGTGGAAAACGGAAGGGGGGTGATATATGATCACAAAAATGGTACAGGAGGGGGGAAGGGGGAAACTATTATAAGATGATAAGGTATACATTGGGGAGTAAGTAAATAAAGTTGGTTGGTTTAATGAATAGTTGGTAAAATGAGAATGTGTAAGTATTTTTGAAGATGAAGATTATTAGGGGGTATGTATGGATTTAAATTTATAGTGATAATATTTAAAAATGGAGGTATTTAAAATATATGGGGTATGTTATATGGGGAAGGGGGGGGATTTTATTCTAAATTATAAATATAATAATAAAAAATAATATAAAAAACACAAAAAACACCACCACAAACCACAAAAACCGCCAATCATAACCCCAACAAACACGCAACAAAACACAAACCTGCACCAACACGACATAAACAACACACCACAAACAACAAACCAACCCCAAACTACAAACAACAACAAATAAAAACCTCAAACCAAAACCATACAAACACCAAAACGAGATCACAAACACCCCGAAAATACAGTCAACCATCCACACCAATAAAAACCTACACACAAACTCAGCAAAACACACACCGCCCAGAACCACAAACAACAAAATAAAAAAAAAAAAAAACACACCAATCCAACAACACATACAACAAAAGCAAAAAACGCAACTACCTCTATTCGCACCAACCAAAAAAACAACAAATAAACCACAACCCATCCACAAATAACAAACCCCACACAAACACCATAAATACCCAAAGACCACCGACCGTAGGAGGGAGACGGGACACGGCACACAGAGGACGAGAGAGGTGGATGCGGGGGGGGGTGGGGGGGGGTCGGTGAGGGGGGCAGTGAGGGTGGAGGTGGGGTAGGGCGGCGGGGGAGGCATCGCTAAGGGGGGGGTGTGGCGACAGTGGGGTGACAAGGAGAGGGGGCGGTGGTGGGTTCGAGGTGGGGAGGGGGGGACGTGGGGGGACGGCGGTAGGGGAGCGCGGGAGATCCCCAAACACCCCCCCCCCATACAACCACCAAAAACACAACCAACAAGATAACCAACCAAAAAAACAAGCAACAAAAACACCACACACCACAATACAATGACCACAACCACAAAGCTACATACCCACAAACAAAAAAAGCCAAACAAACCATACACAATTAAAACACCCAACACACCCAGCACAAACACATTACACCCAAAACACCCCCGAAACAACCGCACCAACACAAAAAAAAAACCACACACACAAAGAACACAAAAAAAAAAACTACAAACGAAACAACCCGTAAACCAACAAACAAACAACACAAACCATAAAACAAACCAACCAACAAAGCAAAGAACACCAAAAACCCAAAAACCAACACCGAACAAAAACACACACAACAAAACAACGCCAACAACCACATAACAAACCCAAACAATACAAACCAAAACCACCAAGAAACAACAAAAACCCAAAACAAAACAAATACGGCAATCAAGCAACAACAAACCACCTAAAATCCAAAACCACGCAAAATCTCTCTAACCAAAAACAAATACAAACTCACAACACCAAAACTAACAGGGGGGTGACCATAGGAAGAGCGCCGGAACACAAGGGGGTTGGGCTTGGGGGGGTGGGTGGGGGGCGGGGCTAGCGGGGGGGGGGGGGGGCGAGGGGGCGGAGGGAGGCGGTGCAGGGAGGGGAAAAGGGAGACGGGGGAGTTGTTTTTCCTAACCCCAAAAACAAGACCAAAAAACCCACCACCCAAACACAAACAAACAAAAAACAAAAACAAAAACACAAAACCATAAAACCCACACAACCCCACCAATACAACAAAAACCACCAAAAACAAAAAACCCAACACAACAAGCATAGACTCCTAAACAAAAAACAAGAACCCTCACACACAAGACAAAAAAAACACGAAACCCACTATACACAACAAAAAACACTAACAAAACCCAACACAAATACCCACCACAACACACAAAAACACACCCCAAACAACCCCAAAAACCACCCAACAACAAAAACAATAACATACATCAAACACCTAAAAACAACAATAAACCACAACAACAACAAAACAGCAAATAAATTCTTACTTCCTACAAATGATTTAACCCATTATTAAATCCACATCCCAAATCTACCCGAAGACATTTTAATTGATTTTTCATTGTCTGCATAAATCATGTGTACGAACAAAACAGAAAAACACCATGCACATAAAATATCGTAAAATATAAAAGAAAAATGGTTTTCTAGCTTTTCGTTGATAGATTTGAAAAAAATTACAATTTCTATAAAATTATAATAGTTATAACAATTGAATTTCTGTAAAAGTATTTATTTTCATTGACATATAATAAAAATGAAAGTCAATAGTTCGAATATAACTAGAAAAAATTTAATCCCGTTGTGGACTCGATGGTACACTGAGCTACCCAGGCTACCTAAAAAGTGTAGTTTCGCTGAATAGTTTCTCACAATAATGAAGACAGAAACAGGTAAATCAAAAAAAATACGATTATCCTCAACGTAATAAACAAAAGATTAATACATCTATTAGTTGTTTAGTATGGGATTGTCGGATAATGACTTCAGTACATAACTTTATAAATCAGTAAAGGAGGAAAAAATATATTATATATATGTATTCTAAAAAAACATAATGTAGAAGTCACGGGAATTAAAACTAGTATGTAAAAGAAACGGATTTGGATATATATGTAATATGTGAATCTTAGAAATGATATATATGCAATTATACATTTAGTCCGAATATGTATGCCATTATTAGTCTTTAGAAATATATACATATGTAATTCCCTTTTCTTATGTACAAAGTTTTAACTATTTAACATGGTATTATGAGCGAGTTCGATCCTAGATCTAGTTGGCAATCATGAGCAGCCGCCAATAACCACCCTGTCAAATCTAGAAAAAAATAAAAATTATTCTGATAGCTTCTTTTCATCTATAATATTATCTACTATCAAATTATATTTCTCATGGTGATTGTTCCTTCACGATAGGACACTAATAATTTCTTATCATTCTTCTTTTAATGCTATATGCATGGTTCTTTTTTTATTTTTGTTTGACCTTTCTCTAAAAAAATATATCTATACTACTTATAAAGGAAATTTGGCAAATCCTTGAATTTTCAACATTGAATCTTGAAAGTTGAAAACCTTGAAACTTAAAACTATTTTCGGAAGTCTTGAAAGTTGAAAACTATTTTCGGAAGTCTTCAATCTCAACCAAATCAATATGGCTGTCAATCTTGAAAGGAGATTTGGCAAAATGTTGAAAAGTTGAAACTTGAAAAAGTTGAGAAAATGGCTATTGGTGATATTGGCTATTAGTTTTGAAATCTTCCAATACGATGAGTTTATTTGCATATCTGAGTATGAAGATGTCGCTTATGAAATGGTTTTATTATTTTTGAATCTTATATCGTTATCTAGATCTACAGTGGGTTATGCTTTTTTTAATGGTTTTGTCCATCATTGTGCACGTCATCCATCATTGTGCACGTCATTTTAACGGTTTTGAATCTTAATATCGTTATCTATACTCTTTATATTAGCAAGGTACGTTGATGAAATTCAATTGATAAGGGTTTCAATGCTCATCATATTATATCATTAATCATCTTGATTTTTATTTTTATTTTTATTTATGACTGTAGTGAATGACAGGAGTGAGTAATTTGAGCGATCGATCACACCCCCAAAATCACAACAACGCAGCGGAATACCACTTGGGGTGCTACTTCATAGTTCATACACACAAGTTACAAAAAACGACCTCAAAAGAGACGTTTAATAAAAGGTCACATTCGATTTAATAAAATATCAGAGTTACACAGGTCCCAATAATTTTCTTTTAACAAAAGTTACAAGCGTTCAATCATGACTCAATTGTATAATTAAAGATAAATGGTTATCGAATGTGAGGAAAATCGAGTCCTTAATGTTTTGATATCCGCGCGACTCGAATGCTCCCAATGCTCAGCTAGCAATATAATAACCTGAGAAAATACATGCAAAAATGTCAACAATAATGTTGGTGAATTCATAGGTTTAAGTAAAAGCAGTATTGAAATAGTTCAAGTAATATTTCAGTAAGAAAAGTAGCGTTACAACATTTTAAAGTATTATTTCCAAAATCCCAGTAGTGATTCAATAAATCAAGTAATGTTCAATAGTAGACCACAAGATTTAAGTAATAGTAGACTACGAAATGAATTCAGTAGTCCAAAACATTTATTATTGCACTAAGCTCATGACACCGAACCTTAACATGTAATGAAATGTAATCAAACCAGTACTCGAGGTTTGTGCCCCAAAAGAAATACAGATGCTGCCAAACCATCCTAACAAGAAATATCGTCAAGAAGTTAAATGCGTCAATGGTTTATACAGTCTAGAAACCAAGCAAGCCCAGATGGGGATTGTCAATCCCGATAGATCTAGTCTAACCACAACATTCGCGTTACCCAGCTAAGTAACTAACGTTCATGATAGAAAAGGGGACTTAATGGCAAAGGGGTACTTACAATAATATGATCAGGAATAACATACAATTAAAAAACAATTGTGTCTAATGTAAAAACAATAACCGTGTTCAAAACCTCAGATTCCATAATAGTAGGAATTTATTGATCATCAAATCATGGAAGTAAGCAAATCAAAACTTTAAATAAGTTCATAAGAAAAACATACCAATGTAACACACATGTATTTAGAAGTCATACAGTAACAAGTAATAACTTAAGTAAAAGTAATCAGTAACGCTTATGGGTATAATCAATGAGTTTACTTGGTAAAACAAGCATGTATTCTCACCCCGAAAACAATTTATGAAAACCATTAAAAGAGAAAAGGTGGGGCTATGAACTCACCAAGAAGCAATGAAGGAGTAAGTACTGAAGTTAGATCAAGAATGGCGTGAAACCACGGTCGCCTAAGTATCACCTAGAAAGAATGGTGACTTAGTATAAAGAAACAAAACGCACACGACGAAAACAACCAAAAGACGCAAATGAAGAAATCGTGATCATGATATGGCGTTCTAATACTTTTAACCAAGTGGGATTTATCCACCCATCCCTTTAGGACCTGAAATAATCAATTCCATATGTATTCCATTCTTATGCCTTAATCAACCCATTTACAAACTCGTTTACGTTAATTAATCCGTTTTAAAACAATACGACTTTACAAAATTCTGTCGTTACCCGACTTAATGGACCTATATCTCAGAATCCGTAATAGGTATAAACGAATGGTTTTCACCTCAATCATGCTTAATGACCTTAGTTTACTGATGTTATCAACCAAACACTCCAATGTATCCAGAACCTAAGTAAAATGACCAATTTACCCCTGATCATCCAATGCAGATTATTTCCCCGATTTTTAAATCCCGTATCGGCAATGCCCATGAAAGTCCCATCTAAAGATAGCAAAGTCAATTGAGTAGCCTAATTTATTGGATTAGCTCTATGAGTATACTACAGGGATCAACTTTTTGTTTTAAAAAAACCATTATTTAGTGAAAAAAAATGGAGTTAATACCCTTTTCCGAAACAGTGGTACAGAATAGACTAGTTTTAGAGTGAATCGACCCATTAACTTAACTTCCCGTTACATCCGGAGGATGTTAAAATTATATCCAACTCACCACATGTACCTTAAACATATACCAACATGTCTATCTAATTCCCAGGTACCTCCTGAACAAAAACTTTCCTCTAAACACCAATCTCCCTAGCATCATAATGCTGACCCAAAGAAGGTTCGACCAATTTTTATAGCTTATGAAAACAGACGCACTTTGAAATTTACAAATGCTATTTTAGTGAAACCAATTGGAGGTGATTCTACTAAGGGTACTCTACTGAGAACATGCTTATTTTACAAAAGGTTTGCACGACAACCTGGACTTATGCTCACCAGTTTTCTAGCAAACTAAGTCAGAATCGACAACCTTTAGTAAATTGGTTCGTATCTCCATCATCCAGAGTAGATAAAATTTCATCCATTAACCACATAGGACCTCGATTATCAAACTAACCATTTATTTAAAAAAAAAGTAGGTTTTTAGCCAAAATTTTCTCATTAAAACACAAACTATATGCAAGTCACCAATTTGGACTAGTTTTACTAAATTAGGCGTAACATGGGGTCATCACCGATATTATCCGCTCCAACCAAAGCACCACATAATACAACCTTGTATGTTTCTTTCTTACTCAATCCAAGAGGTCTTAAAATCACCAGACCTTAAGAGTCCAAATATATTTCAAACAACAACTCCCCACAACCTGCCCTGCTGTCCTAAACTAAAAATCCCGCAAACCGCTGTCCAAAGATTCCAATTATAAACCTAATATAAAAAATAAAGCCGTAACCTATCGCCTATAATCACTATCCGCCACAAATAACCACTATAACATGCATGCATCATAATAAATAGGCATAACACAAATTCAAAAAACCACCCCATAAATTATAAATACCAATTAACAGCGAGATTGGTGCATTACCGTAGGAAACAAATGAAGTAAAAAGAAAACGAACAGAACCACAGCAAGCACACCTGGAACCCAACAAGGTATTGAATCTATCCCCGTTATAAAGTACACCGAGACATCAATGAATCAAGAAAATCAAGATCTTCAATTAAATCATTTGCATGTTGATTTTTATTGTAGAGAATGATGGGGATTTATGTGGGAATGATATGGGAGTGATTGGAATTGATTAGGAATTTTTTGGTGATGATTCTTGATGGTGGTGGTGGTTATGTCGTCGAACAGAGAGAAGAGGGAGGAGACAGAGTAATTTTGTTAACTGTGTGTGTTTTAAATTGGGAACAAATACTAATATAAGGGGTATATATACTTCTTTATTTGTCTAGATAACTTCAAGACTTTTTTTATAAAAATAAGGGGGTGTTTGATTTTTAGTTTTGTAGGAGCTAATTAAAAGTAAAGGGGTGTTTGTTTTAGAATATAGTAGGAGTAAAAAGGGTAAATATGGAGTGTTTGTTTTCTAGTTGAGTAGGAGTTAATTAGAAGAGAAGGGGTGTTTGGTTTACGTGTTATGTTTATTTTATATTTTTATTTTTATTTTTCTAAAACACTTATACCACAATATTTGATTTTAAAACACTTAGTCAAAATTTTAAAAAGTGTTGAAGTACTATTTTGACACGGTTTCGGCGAAACGCGGGAAAAATCATAAATACTAAATAACAATAAATTGGCTTCCAGAGAAATAATATGAAAATTTTAATTTCTTAAAACGCTTAACAGATAAATATCCAAAGCACGACACACAAATAACTAAAAATAACGATTTTCACCAAATCGGCTAACAAGTAAAACACAAAAATTTTATTCAAAGCGAAAATAGGAACGAAGTCAAAATTTAATATTGACCGTAAAATACGAGTTGTTACAGTCTTCCCACCTTAAGGGAGCGCCGTCCCGGTGCTCTATTCGACTTATCTCCATATGGTTTGCGACGGTCAATACATAATCGGAAATATCCATATAAAAAATTACAAGTTGAAAGAAGTTCAAGATAGCCATTTGTACAAAAGAAGAGAAAAGACAATGAATGATTCGTACGGATGTATTACTTGTTAGAAGAGATGCACGCCATGTCGGATACACATTTGGAAATAATCAAATGAACAAATTACGAACCAAAGGAAGTCTAAAGACTCATTCGTATGAAGGTAATAACGATAATGATTAGATGAACGAAGAAAAGGAATTATTCGTACAAACGGATTACAAATCGAAAGAAAGTTATTCGTACGAATGCCATACACTTAAGCCCACTCATTTACAAATCGTTATTTACATCCAAAGGCGTCCCAATCCATGTAAATAAGAATTAGAAATTTATGGTTCAGTGATTTATAATTTCCTTATTCAAATAAAGAGGCGTCCCAATTCATTTCAATGAGATAATTATAAATTAGCCTACTTAAGCAATCTCACAACAAAACACGAGATCAAAACAAAGTTACGTTGAGGATAAGTCTCCTTGGCCGCATGATTCTTCAAGATCATAAGAAGTAACGAGAAGAATAATGAGACGTTAGTCAATCGTGTTCCAAAGTTAAGTGCCAAAAGACGACACGTTCTAAGGTGACAAGATAAAGTAGTACTCCCATCGAATGGAAGACTTCAAAACAATAGATTATGAAGCAATATATGCGATTCAAAAGCATAAGAAAAGTGTTCAAAATCAGAGTCGGTCGAGAAAATTACTAGCGGAATTGACAAACTACACCGAATTTCAATACCATCAAAAGGAAATAAAGTAAAGTCGCGTAAGTGTTTCGGAGATCGTCGCATCGCTCATAGTATATAAAAGAACTTATTAAGACGTACCATAGTGATATACACATATGTAAGGAATTATTATTACGTAGACGATTTCGCCTTTAGGCTTAGATTAGCACAAGCATCAAATCAAGCTCGATTGAAAAGCATCACTAA
>BQNB010062431.1:0-25323 GCA_026074375.1 Tanacetum coccineum | reverse complement strand
AGACTCAACCCGAACATGTTAATTTTCGTGTTTGTTTCAAGTCGTTTTTCGTGTCGGATCAGAAATTGTCACCCCTATTTTTTTTTAACATAATTGCCACCCCTAATTGGAGATGATCAAAAGACAACACGTAATCAAAATATATATAATTGGTCCTCGTAGTTTACATATTCTTGCAAAAAAGCATCCCTATACTTTTATATTTTGTGAAAATAAATATGTACCTAAATAATCCTTACGTTTTAGCTCAAATTACGCAATTCGTCCTTAAAGACTACTTTTAGATTAGATCTTTACACGTAAATGTTTAATCTCGCGTTTCACAGCGGAGCCTACATAATAAATCCTCGTTGAAGACAAATTACAAAACCAGCACGCTTGAATATTCTTCATAAATAAACAACCAGATCTACATGCTATTTAATATTTTGATTAGTTAATTTATAGCTTATGAGATAGCTCTTTTACAAACATATTAATCATGTAGAAATCGTAATGTTGTTGTAGTTTTTCGCAAAGACATTGCTAATTAATTATGTTAATACAAATGATGTCTAAAAATCGTTATTTATATTTTTCGACTCCTTTACGTTTTGAAGATGACAAAATGTAAAAATATCTACGATAAAAATAAACGTTTACACGTTATTAATCGTAAACTTTCATTTCGACGTAAATCATTTAAGGTATGTATAAACAAATCATTAAACATGATTAAGTGATCAAGAAAATAATTTTTCTTAACCGTTACATTTCTACAAAAGTATTTTTACAAAAATAAAAATATACACAATATTTTTATTTATAAAAGAAATGTTTTAATAAATTATAAATATTCAAAAACGGATTTTTCCCAAAATAAAACCTTCTATACCAGATATTACATTCTCCACTACAGGACAAAAATAAGAGCGTTTACCTAGGGGCGGCCCCCGATAGACAAAACGGTCCCCAGATATATCTGGGACTGTCGGGACCGCCCACAGGAGACGTTAACCTGTCCTGGTTATAAATACTGCACCACTCTTTGCAGATTTTCAGACCTCTTTACACAGATTTTTTAAATCTCTTTCTCTTTCTAAAATCCTCTTTCTCTCTCTAAATCTCTTGATCAGTAACATAGTTTAATCTTTTTTCACGTGATCCAATCTCATCTTCTTCCTTCTTTTATCAAGTGCAAGAGAAGAACACTCATATTCGCCAAGAAACGAAGTGTTGTAAATTAGTGATTTCTTCTATCTTCTTCTAAGATCCAAACCTCTATTTTCTTGATCTTGTGTTAGTGTGTAAAATCAGATAGTGTATAAATCCGATAGTGTTGATTGTGTGTTGATTAGTATTTTAATCCTTAAAATACATTGGTGAAGTGGTAGATTGGTTCTAGCTAAGATTAGGACTCGATATTTAGCTTAGTGTCAGAAAATAAGTTAAACGACGTGTAAACGGTTTTCTCCGCCTAAAGGGAGCTTGTTGACATAGTGAAATCTCGATTCAGATATCCGGGAAGTGGAGTAGGGCGAAGAGGAGCTTCGTAGCCGAACCACTATAAATCTTGGTGTTGTGGTTTGATTGTTCTATCTCTTATCTTATTTCTTTCATTCACATTTCATGTATCAATTGTTTGTGCTTGTAGTTAGATATATTATTGTGTCATATTGTTGGTTGATCGAACATACAATCGAATCTAATATTTTTAGAAGCAAAGTTTTAAAACGTAAATTAACCTGTAAACTATTCAGCCCCCCTTCTAGTTTCCACAATTGGTATCAGGAGCCAAGGTCACTCAAGATTTTTAAAATATTTGTATTTTAAAGCTTTGATCGATCTATAAATTTCGACAAATATCTAGAAGGGCAATCTATGCAAAGACCACCACTCTTTGAAAGTGATAGTTTTGATTTATTGGAAAAATAGATTCGAAACGTGTGTTAAATCAAAAGATCTTGATCTTTGGCACGTTATTACTAACGGTGATTTTCAACCTATTCAAAATAATCCAGAAACCAAACTAGATGAGTTTGTCCCTTTTGAAAAACAAAATAATGATCTTAAGAAATGACTTGTGAAAAATAACAAAGTCAAAATGGTTATTTACAACGCTTTGCCTAGAAAAGAATATGAAAGAATTTTCATGTGTAATACGGCAAAAGAAATTTGGAAAACTTTGTTAATCACCCATCAAGGTAATAGCCAAGTCAAAGATAACAAGATTGACCTTTTGGTACAACAATATGAACAATTCGTCATTTCCGAAGACGAATCAGTAGATAGTGCTTTTGCTAGATTTAATACCATTATTACTAGTCTAAAAGCTCTTGATGAATGTTACTTTAGCAAGAATTATGTTAGAAAGTTTCTTAGGGCTCTACATCCTAAATGGAGAGCAAGGGTCACGGCGATTGAAGAGTTGAAAGACTTGACATCACTATCTCTTGATGAACTCATCAGGAACCTTAAAGTTAACGAGATAATCATCAAGAAAGAATCCGAAATAGTCAAAGCTAAAGGAGAAAGGAGATCTCTTGCTTTAAAGGCTAAGAAGGAATCTAGTGATGAAGAATGTTCGACTTTCGGAAGTGAAGATGAATATGCCATGGCGGTTAAAGACTTCAAGAAGTTCTTCAAGAGAAGAGGAAGATTCGTAAGACAACCACGAAATGATAAAAAGACGTTCCAAAGAAGCCGAGATGACAAGAACAACAAAAGTAATACGAAGTGCTTTAGATGCAGTGATCCAAATCATCTTATCGGAGAATGTCCTAAACCACCAAAGGACAATAACCAAAGAGTTTTGGTCTGAGGTTCTTGGAGTGATAATGGTGAGGAAGATGATGAAAAGGTCAAAGACAAAATGTGTCTCATGGCTCACGCATCTAGCGAGGTACATTCCGAATCCTCTTATTTTAGTGATGAGAACTCTTCTGTAGATGATACTATGTTTGATAGTGAATATTATAAATTCAGAAAAATCATCCTAACGATAATCTTTAAGAATAAACATTTATAAGCTGTTAGAAACAAACTAGAAAAGGAGGTTAGTGAGTTAAAAGAGAAGTTGTCTAAACTCGAGAGAAACAGGGGAGTTGATCTCGAATGTTTAACGCGTCAAACACTTAGAATTGACAATGAAAAACTTAAAGAGGAAGCTTTCAAGCTAACTCAATTTCAAAAGAGTACACATTCTCTAAATGAAATGTTAAGCTTTCAAAAACCCCCCGGAGATAAATCGGGTCTTGGGTTAACTCATTTGAAGCATCAACAAGCGGAACTAAGGAAATGAAATTTGTGAAATCTCAAAATGAGACGTCGTCAGGTGGCGGTCCCCCAATTACTGAGGGCGGCCCTCACAATGCACAAACGCCCCCCAAAGCAAATCAGGGACCGCCGGTCTGTTCGTCAGAAAATGAAAAATCTGTTTCTTTTTAAAAGTCCATTTTGGGTCCTAGACCAAAAAATATAATGGTTAACAATGGTAAAATTCCCGTTGCTAGTGATGATGAGGTTAAACCATTTTATAAACCTTCTCTAAAACCCGTAGTTTTTCATAAGCATAAAAAGCAAAAACTAGAAGAATAAACAAAAGATAACGTGCATACAAAGAGGATTCTTAACCGTTCGCAAAGAGAAGATAGTTGTTTTAGGCAAGGAAAAAAGCCAACCATAGCATAACGCAATCAAAGCTTTCGTCCTTGGCCACTCCTACTGGATTTTCCAAAACAAACTTTAGGTCAAAAACTCCACCACCTAGAAGAATCAATAAGTCTTATCCTCGTTCTAAGACACCGCAACCAAAAAGAAATCTTGGACGACAAAATCATCCAAATGGCTTTTCCGTAACTTGGAATCACTTCCAACCTCAAAGTTACAGGCCATGGGGATTATGTCCTCCATTCCCACATCCCAACCAAATGCAAGGGATGTTTAATGCTAACAACTTTAGACCCATGAGATATTGGGGATCAAATATTTTTGTTATTGTGTTATATAATTAGATATGCATTGGGATCGATTTGGAGCCCGACGAATGGATAAAAGATAGCGGATGATCCAAACACATGACGGGAAATAAAAAGGTTTTCTCAACCTACAAGGCATACAATGGAGGTAATGTAGTTTTTGGTAGTAATCTTCGCGGTAACATCATTGGCAAATGTACAATTTCTAATGACTCGCTTAATATAGATAATGTAGAGCATGTAGATAATTTAAGATTTAACTTGCTAAGTGTAGGTTAAATATGTGATAATAAGTGTAAAGTAATATTCTCTGAACATGATAGTGAAATCACTAAGGACGGAAAAGTCATAGGTAGAGATATTAAGAAAAGCGGCTTGTATGTGATGAAATTAGGAAAGAAGCCGAAAGACAAGATTTGTCTTACAACGATTGTAGAAAACTCCACTTTATGGCATACGAGATTAGGTCACGCAAATATGCGTTTAATTCAATCGTTGGCATCTAAGGAATTAGTTAGAAACTTACCTAAGCTTAAGTTTGATCAACATTTTTATGATGCTTGCAAGATAGGAAAACAAGCTCACGCTAGTCACAAAGCTAAGACTATAGTCTCAATGACTAGATGCTTAGAACTTCTCCACATGGATCTTTTCGGTCCATCTGCCATACGGAGTTACGGAGGAAACCTCTACACCTTAGTAATGGTAGACGACTATTCTAGGTATACATGGACAAGATTCCTTAAAACCAAAACCGAAGCCTTCGAACAATTCGAGATATTTAGTAGGAAAATACAAAATCAATTAGGATGCTCGATAGTGTAAATTAGGATGGACCACGGTAGGAAATTTGATAATAAAGTGCAATTTAGAGAGTTTTGTAATGCCAACGGTATTACACATAATTTCTCGGCTCCACACATTCCACAATCAAATGGCGTGGTAGAAAGGAAAAATAGGACACTATAAGAAATGAGTAGAACCATGTTGAATGAACAATCGTTACCACAAAAGTTTTGGTGTAACGCCGTAGACACTTCAATCTACATCCTTAACCGAATCCTAATTAAAGCCATATTAGGAAAAACAGCTTATGAACTCTTGAGAGGTAGGAAACCTACTCTTGATTATTTCAAAGTGTTTAGAAGCAAGTGCTTCATTCTAAACACCAAAGACTACCTCACCAAGTTTGACCCAAAGTCATACGAAGGTGTTTTTCTAGGTTATTCATAAAATAGCAAAGCCTACGCCATCCTTAATAAACACACTAGGAAAATCAAAGAATCACTCAACGTGACAATCGATGAAACTCCTCCACCATCTAAAACATCACCCTTGGTGGATGATGACTTAGATGAAGATCAAGCCATTAAGGTTGCCGAAAAGAAAGCCTTAGAAAATGACACTGAGGATGAAACTCTAGAAGTTACGAAATTGTAAACATTAAGGAATCTAAGAACCATCCTTTAGAAAACGTCATAGGAAACCTTAACCAAAGAACCCTTAGGTCTTAAGCCCAAAACCAAAGTAACTTTTTTTGTTTTATATCAACTATATAACCTAAGAATGTGAATGAAGCCTTAAAGGATGAAAGTTGGATAATCGCTATGCAAGAAGAATTAAATCAATTCATTGCAAACCATGTTTGGGAGTTAGTACCACGACCTAAGAATATGAAAATTATAGGAACTAAATGGGTATATAGAAATAAGTTAGACGAGAACGGTGTTGTTTCTCATAATAAGGCTAGGTTAGTCGCCCAAGGTTATAACCAACAAGAGGGCATCAATTATGATAAAACTTATGCCCCACTTGCTAGGTTAGAGTTTATTAGGATCTTGTTAGCTTATGCTTATGCCTTATATTTTAAGTTATTCTAAATGGACGTAAAAAGTGCATTCCTGAATGACTTCATCAATGAGAAGGTATATGTGGCACAACCTCCAGGATTCATTAACTTCGAAAAACCAGATCATGTTTATAAACTCAAGAAAGCTTTATATGGTCTTAAGCAAGCTCCTAAAGCTTGGTACAATAGATTAAAAGCTTTTCTTATTAAACATGAATACAACATGGGAATGGTAGATAATACACTTTTTACAAAGAAGATAATTTCAAATCTCATCATCGTTTAAATATATATCGATGACATTATATTCGGTTTGACTTGTCAAGACATGTGTGATGAATTTGCCAAAATCATGCATGACGAGTTCGAGATGAGCATGATGGGTGAACTTAACTTCTTTCTTAGATTACAAATAAAGCAAATGAAAGATGGTATCTTCTTTAATCAATCTAAATATATTAAAGAAATGCTTAAGAAATTTGGCTTAGAAGATACTAAACCAATGAAAACCCACATGTCCTCGGATACTAAACTCACGAAAGACGAAGAATGTGAGTCGGTAGATAGTACCAAGCATCGAGGCATGATAGGTAGTTTACTCTACCTAACGGCAAGTAGGCCTGATATCATGTTTAGTGTCTGCCTTTGTGCACGCTTCCAAGAGGATTATAAAATCTCTCATCTTAAAGCGGTTAAGCGTATCTTTCGATACATTAAAGGCACTTAGGATTATGGAATCCTAAGGGGACCGGCATAGAAAGCGTAGTATATGCCGACTCTGATTATGCGGGAGATTATGTGGACCGAAAAAGCACTAGCGGTATTTGTACGTTCGTAGGATGTTGTCTAACATCTTGGTTCTCGAAGAAACAAACCGCTCTTGCTATATCCACGACCGAAGCCAAATACGTAAGCGCCAGAAAGGCATGTCAACAAGCACTATGGATGAAACAAGCTCTCATCGACTACCACATTTGACTCGACGACGTCCCGATCATGTGCGACAATAAAGACGCGATTGACCTTAGCAAAAACCCGGTGCAACACTCGCGGACTAAACACATCAAAATTCGTCACCACTTTCTTCTAGATAATGTACAGAAAGGACATATTTCCATCAAAAAAGTCTCATCCGAAGATAATATCGCCGACATCCTCACCAAACCTCTTAAACGTGAATCGTTTAATTATCTTCGTCTTGGTTTAGGAATGATGGAATACATTCCGTAAATCGTTCTTTTCTTTTCTTCTGTCTCGATTCTAGTCGTTGTTCCATTCCGTGTCGTGACAACTTAATTACTTCATCCGAAATATTTTAAGCATTTTTGATACGCGAAATGCAAATTAAAACGTCACTCCTTCCAAAAATATTGGTCCAACTCTTTGTCCAAAACCCTCCACTGGAGGCGGCCCTCATAAATAGGGCGGCCCCCTGATTTAATCAGGCGGCCCCCATGTCGATATGGGACCACCACCAGTCGGGCACTTATGTCTGTCTCCTCATTTTGTTAAACACAAAACCAAACACCCCTTTTTTATGCAGACCTGCGACGAAACCCACTCAAAACCTTCCAAAACTCAAAATTAACTACAAAAACTAAAATTGAAGATTAAATCAACACTAATAATCAATCCTAACATCACAGTGATCATCAATTATAAGTCATTTCATTAATTTTTGTTTTAATTCGTGTCTAGGGGGTTCTTGTTGAACACAAAATCAAAATTAGAGATTTTCGTTTTTCTTTTGTTTGTGTGCAATTAGGACTATAATAACACAATGTATAACTAATATGCTTCTCGTAGACATAGGATTTGCATAATTGAGTGTGTTTATCAAAAAATTTGATATGAACAAAACCCCCCAATTTCTTTTAAAATTTCTCACGTTAGGAACCACATAAAAATGTTTTAATGCATTGTTAATACACTCTAAAAACGTTTTTGCATTCATGCACAATGATCTCATGAACATCATTCGAAATATTTAATCAATGAATATTTTTGACATGTTTGGATGAGCAAAATTAAATTAAAGAGCGTTTGGGTTAACTTATAGTTTTTTTGTTTTAGAGTCGAGTTAGCCGCAACTCCACATTTTACTGCACATAGGCACACACTAGACCCAAAATTGTTGCTTATAATTCAAGATTCACAACAATAAAATTATGTCTTATTTTTATAGGTAACAATGCCTCGTAAAACAACTGACGATCACAAAAATAGTAGAAGCTATATTCTAAAAATTTCCAACGAATATAACGCACCACTAAAACATATGTTTTAATTTTTTGAAAATCGTTACATTCATGAGGGTCGGGTGGTTTATCAAGATTTTGATGACTTGGTCTATGTCAAATCCATGTTTGGGCATATTGGATTTGAGTGTTTGCTTGAAATAAATGAACAAATTGTTCCTCGTTTCATTCTTGAGTTCTATAGTCAATATCGTGTCAATTACACTCTCGAAGGTCAAATGTTAATCGAGTTTGTCATCCAAGATCAATTATTTTCTTATACTCTCGAAGAATTCGGTCAAATTCTTGGTATTTCCTTTAGAGGTCAATGTTCTTTTTTCGACAAGTGGTCACTTGACGACTTGGAATTTAATGTCCCAACAAGTGGTCCTTATCAAACAAACCCTCCTTCTCCCGACGACATCAAACTCTATGTTCAAGAGGAACGGGAGGATCGGGTTACTCGTAACCGTCATGATCAAGTCATTGACGTTTTGGACAATCAAATTTTAACTCGTGAAATCACATCCGTTATGAAAACTTAGGTCGAAATCATTAGAGAAAATGTATTTTGTCTTGGGGGTAACCGGGATCATGTTCCGGCGTGTCTTTGTCATATGCTTTATTGTATTGTTAGGTCTGATTCATACAATCTTGCATACTTCGTTGAAAAACGAATGAAGTGGGTCACTAAACAAGCTCGGTTAATTCTACCATACGGTATGTTATTGACTCGCTTGTTTAAATACATCATCTTCGAGAGTCCCGAGTTGTCAAACGATTATTATGTCTTGTACAATCATGTCATGTATCTTCTTACCGCTTAACAAGAGCGAAAGATTTGAAAGGATTATGGCACGATAAGAGGTCGTTCCTCCACTTCTTCTTCATCTGCCTTCGGTCAACCATCCTCCTCTCATCCCAACGATGATGTTGATGATGGAAATGACGAAGGGACCTCGAATGCAAATACTCCTTCCCCCTCTCATTTTATCAATTCATTATCAAATGACATTCCTCAATTCTTTTCAAACCCACCCAATGTTGACCCAAACATGGAAGCCTTTTACACTCGCCAAACCGAAAGTTTAAACTGTCAAGTACAATTGCGAGATGAGCAACGTGGTGGAATAAGGTCAATCGGGAATGGCATCAAGAACTCGTTGAGGGGAAAGAAGATGAAGTAAGCAATTTGGAAAATTGCTAAAGAGAATTTATTTATGATTAGTACTTATTTAATTTTATGAGTACTTATTACTTATTACTTATTATTTATGCTTTCGTACTTAAAATTATGGTTAATTTGGTAGGATTTTTAGTGAGAAGTTTAGGCAACATGTTTTGCCTTGGATGATCGTTCTATTTTATCATCCTAAACTTGTTTGCATACAAATTGACACATTATGCTCTTTATTAAATATTTGACGTTATGCATGCTTAATTATTTCTTTGTCAAATGCTTATACTTGATTCCCCTAATATGATTTAGATTAATTAGTTCATGCATTTGCAAATTTGGAAATCTTAGATGATTCTTGAGGAAATAGTGTTGGCTACAAAAAGGGATTTTTAGAATGGTATGATTCTTCACAGGTTTGAAAATCTGGAAAACCTGGGAAAATTTTCGTCCCTCTAGAAAACGACCCCTTAAATACCTGGCGGCCCCCATATATATCTGGGACCGCCCCCTATTTAACGGACCGCCACCAGGAGTCACGAGAATCTTCACTGTATTCTCTTGATTTTATGTGCAGCTGACTATCTTCTCTATAGACCTAGCTACATTCTTGCATTTTCTTAAACACCTTTTGGAATTTAAATTTCCCCATCCCATGCTTTACTTCTGTAAAACATATCACCTTGATTAAATACTTGCCTACCTCATTCTCTTTATCATCTTCACTATCACCATCTTTATTACTCTTCTACCTCCATGACTTCTACCCAAGCCTCCTCCTCTAATCCCTCTAAGAAGATCAAACTAACCATCATCCCACCTAGAAAACTCTTTGTGGATTTAACAAGTGAAGATGATGACACTATCACACCTTCTCCTATAACAAAATCCTCCTCTCCATCTCCACTAAATGCACCCTCAAAAACTCCATCAACCAAAGACACATCATTTATCTTTGGCACTACCTCATCCTTATTTGAATCAAAACCAGAATCTTCACCCCCTTCTTTAAATGACACACCCTCTCCTCAACCATCTAACCCTTTTCTTGATAATATCATGGATGCTCCTCTAAGACCTTCAAATCCAATTCCACTTCAAAGTCATCCCTCTTTGGATATTACCTTATCTCTCCCACCTATCACTCCCATTGATTACTTGTTTGAGTCTTCATCACCACCTTCACCACCACCACCGCCACAACCACCTATCATGTCATCCTATCTATTTCAACATTCTTGACTATCATGGGGCAAATTATCTTTGTTGTTTTCACAACCGAAACCTCATTCTTTCTCTTAGGGATGAGATGCATTTCATGTTTCATACCTTGAATATCTTCTCACTTCCGCCATTGTCTCACCCTCTTCACCTCACCCTTAAACATCTTTGATGTCTTTAAATAATGCTTCACCCAAAATTTTGCTCAAAGCCATTATCTATTAACCAAGAATCATCTAGGATTTATAAAATATTTAGTCTATTAATGTAATTTTGCTTAAATCATTATCTCTAGTCTTGTAATATTCATACTTTTCATGTATAAATTTGTCTCTTTATTATGAATGAACTTTTATTATTATGGGTGATTTGCATGAATTATTTAGTTGGCTACTTCTTCTCTACATAGCCATATATATATTTATCATAATATTGCTACTAGTTAGAAATATATCTTGCTCTTGTGATACTAACTTGGTTTTGTAGCAATTCGTCATAGCTCGATCCTTTGGTGCCCCAAACGAGGAGGAGTATACATCAAAGGGGAGTCTTGGCATCGTCGATTTCTTTCTTTCTCTACTCGACGATCAACCTTTTTGGATTCGACAAAAAAGAGGAGAAATGGATTAAAACTCATTAATAACTTGTAAATTTAATTTTTATAAAATGAGTTTGTATTTTGTCATCATTAAAAAAGGGGAGATTGTAAATACAAATAATGTCTAAAAAACGTTATTTATATTTTTCGACTCCTCTACGTTTTGAAGATGACAAAATGTAAAAACATCTACGATAAAAATAACGTTTACACGTTATTAATCGTAAACTTCCATTTCGACGTAAATCACTTAAGATATGTATAAACAAATCATTAAACATGATTAAGTGATCAAGAAAATAACTTTTCTTAACCATTACATTTCTACAAAAGTATTTATACAAAAATAAAAATATACACAATATTTTTATTTATAAAAGAAATGTTTTAATAATTTATGAAAATTCAAAATCTGGTTTCCCCCCAAAATGGAACCTTCTACATCAGATTTTACCTTCTCCACTACAGGACAAAAATGGAAGCGTCTACCTAGGGGTGGCCCCCTGATAGGCAGAACGGCCCTCAGATATATCTGGGACTGCCAAGACCGCCTACAAAAGACGTTATCCTGTCCTGGCTATAAATACTACACTATTCCTTGCAGATTTTTAGACCTCTTTGCATAGAATTTTCAAATCTCTTTCTCTCTTTAAATCTCTTGATCACTAACATAGTTTAATCTTGTTTCAAGTGATCCAATCTCATCTTCTTCCTTCTTCCTTCTTCTATCAAGTGCAAGAGAAGAACACTCGTATTCGTCAAGAAACGAAGTGTTGTAGATTAGTGATTTCTTCTATCTTCTTCTAAGATCCAAACCTCTATTTTCTTGATCTTGTGTTAGTGTGTAAAATCAGATAGTATATAAATCCTTAGTGTTGATTGTGGGTTGGTTCGTTATTTTAGTCTTAAAATACATTGGGGTAAGGGGTTTTAGATTGGCTATACTAAGATTTATGACTGTCATTAGCTTTGTGTTGATAATAAGTTAAGCGAAGTGCTGTGATACGGTTTTCTCCACCTAAAGGAGCTTGTTGACATAGGATATCGCGAGGGTGGTTCTAGGGGTGTGGAGTAGGGTGTAGAGATGTCTTAGTAGCCGTACACAATATAATTCTGTGTGGCTTTGTGGGTTTGTTTGTGCTTTCTTTATTTCTTGAGTTCTTTCTTTCTTCTTGTAATTGAGATAGTTATATATTTTTTTTTATTGTTTTATTGTGTTAGAGAACTTATATTGTCTTTTTTGTCGTCGCGTGTTAGGATTATTTGATGTTGTTTTTTAATAAAAAGTTCGTCAAATATATTATGTTTAATTGGCATATTGTGCGGGTAGGTTGGTGTTGTTTTAGTTGGGATTTGGGATGGTGTTGCGTATTGTGGTGTGTATGCCGTTTTATATTTGATGTATATTTTCGGGGGGGTGTTGTGCAGGGGGGGGGGGGAAGATTTTGGCGGGGGGGGTCCCTACGGCCGGGGTTCGGGGGGGATGCTTTAAGGTGTGGGAGCCTGACATTGCGTTTACTTTGACAGTTTTTGGGGGGACTGCTGGGGGGGGGTTTGGAGGGAGGGGACATGATTTGGGGGGGGGGGGGAGAATGGTTTTTTATTTAGGGTTGTTTTAGATTATGGTGTTTTTGAGGCGGGGTCTTTGGGGGTGGCTCCTTCTGTCAGGTGGGTTGGGTTGGGGGGTGGCTTGGGGCGCTTGTTAGGGGGGGTTTTTTTGGGGGAGGGGGTGAAGGTGATCTTTGTGGGGGAGGGGTGTGGGTTAAGGCAGAGCGTGTGTGTAGTAGTGGAGTGAGTGTGTGTGTGTGGTTAAGCGGGGGGGTAGGGGGGGGGGGTGGGGGGGGGGGTGGTCTGTGGGGCGGGGCGGAGGGGGGGAGTGGTGGAGGGGGAGGGGGGGGGAGGTGTAGGGGTGTGGTGGGGGGGGCAGGGCCTATTTATCCCGGGGTGGTGGGGGTGAGGGGGGGGGGTGGTGTGGGAGTGTAGGAGAGGGGCGGGGTGGGGGGGGTGGGGTGTAGAGGGGGGTGGGAGGCGTGGGGGGGGGGGGGGGGCCGTGGTGGGGGGGGGGGCGGGTGTTGGGTGGCGGTGGGGGTGGGCAGGGTGGTGGGGGGGGGGAGGGGGGGCGGGGGGGGGGGGGGCGGGGGGGGGGGGGGGGGGGGTTGGGTCAGGGGGAAGGGGGGGGGGGGGGTGTGGGGTCGGGGGATGGGTGCGGGGGTGGGGGGGGGGGGGGGGTGGGGGGGGGGGGGGTGGTTTGGGGGGTTGAGGTAGGGGGAGGGGGGGGGGGGGGGAGGGGGGGGGTGGGGGGGGTCGGGGGGGAGGGGGAGGAAGGGGGCGGGATGGGGGCGGGGGGGGGGGGGGGGGGGGGGGGGTGTGGGAGGGGGGAGGGGGAGGGGGGGGTGGGGGGTGAGGCGGTGAGGTGGGGTGGAGGGGGGTGGGTCTGTGGGGGGGAAGGGGGTTTGCGGGGAGGGGTGGGGGGGGGGTGGGGGTGGAGAGGGGGGGGGTGGGGGTGGGGATAGTCGAGGCGTCGAGGGGGGGTGGGGGGGGGGGGGGGGGGGAGGGGGGTGGGGGGGGGGGGGGGGCGGAGGGGGAGGGGGCGTAGGGGAGTTGGTGGGGGGGAGGGAGTTGGGTGGAGGTGGGGGGGAGTGCGGATGGGGGGGGGCTGCTGGGATGGAGGAGGGTTTAGGGCTGGGGGTGGGGGGTGGGGGGGGGGGGAGGGGGGGGGAGGCGTTCTGGGGTTCGGGGGGGGGTGGGGGGGGGGGGGGGGGGGGGGGGGTGAGGGGGGGGGGGGGGGGGGGGGGGGCGGGGGGGGAGGGGGGGAGTGGGTGGGGGGGGTGTTGGGGGGAGGGGAGGGGGGGGGGGTGGGGTGGGCGGGTGGCGGGGGAGGGGGGGGTGGGCGGGGGGTGGGGGGGGAGGTTGGAGCTGGGTGGGCGGGGGGGGGGTGGAGGGGACGGGGGTGGAGGTGGGGGGTGGGGGGGGTGGGGGGGAGAGGGGTGGGAGATCGGGGGGGGATGGGGGGGGGGAAGGGGGGGGGGGAAGTTGGGGTGGTGAGGGTGGCTGGAGTGGGTAGGGGGGGGGGGGGGGGGGGGGAGGGGGGGGGTTTGGGGGGGGGGGGGGGGGGGGTGTGACTGGTGGGGGGGGGGGTGGGTTGGGTGGGGGGGCGGGGGTGGGGGGGGGGGGTGTGGGGGGAGGGTTGGGGGGGGGGGGGGGTGGGGGGGGGGTGAGATGGTATGGGTGGGGGGGGCTGGGGGGGGTGGGGGATGGGGGGGGGGGGGGGGGGGGGGGGGGTGGGGCGGGGGGGGTGGGGGGGGAGGGGGGGAGGGGGGTGGAAGTGCGGGGGGGGGAGGGGGGGATGGCTGGGGGGGAGGGGGGCTGGGGGTGGGGGGGGGTGGGGAGGGGGTGTGTGGTAGGGGGCGGGGGGGGTATATCGGGGGGTGGAGGTTGGGGCGGGGGGGGGGAGGGGGAGGGGGGTGGGTGGGCGTGAGGGGGGCGGGGTTGGGGGGGGGGGGGGGGGGGGGGGGTGGGGGAGGGGGTATAACCCGGGGGGGGGGGGGGGGGGGTGGCAAATATTTTGGCGGTTGGGTTTTTTTTTTGTGGTGTATTTGTGAGTATGTTTTTTGTTTTTTTTTTTTAATTTTATTTTTTATTTTTTTTTATTTTTTTTTTTTTTTATTTTTTGTTCTTTTTTTTTTTTTTTTTTTTTTTTTTTAACCCATTTTATTTTTTTTTTTTCTTTTTTTTTTTTTTTTTTAATTTTTTTTTTTCACATACCCACTTTTATAAATTTTATCTCACTCCACCTCGCACCATTCTCTTTTTTTTTAATCTTTATTTAATTTTATTTCTTATATTTAAAAATAAAAAGACAATATTGTGAAGGATAAAAGATTTCTTTTTTCAAAAGTTCTCGAAAAATTCCAAAAAAATTCCATTTAATTCATATGTTGGTGCATAATTTTTTGTAAAAGAAGTTTTTCTAATTTTGAGTTTTTATACGTTTTTTTAATGCGCAAAAAAAGAAATTTTGATGCACAAAAAAATTTTGATGCACAATTTTTCGACTTGTTATAGTTTGATGCGCAATAAAATTTTGATGCAAAAAGTCAAAAGAAGTTGGGTACCAAAAAATCGAATTTTTGTTGACACAAAAAGGATTTTTACATGCGCAAAGTTTTTTTTCATAATTTTTTTTCGGCAATAACTATAACTTTTAGGAAAAAACTTACCTTTACAACTTTGTAATGGCACCAAACCATACACGATTTGTGGAAATTTTTTCAGAATTTTTTGAGAACCTTTTTAAAAAAATAATCTTTTTATCCTTCTCACGAATATTTGTCTTTTTATTTGATCTTTATCATATATATATATATATATATATATATATATATTTATAGGTTAGGATCGAATTGAGAAGTTTTTTCTTAAAATAGGAAGGAGAAGAAGTAAACTTAACCGCCATATTCGAGATCATTTTGCAACCGACTCTAAATTAGATGCATCTCTATAATCTTTAGATGCATCATAATGTATTTTTAGCTTTTAAATTAGATGCATATCGCGTATTAGAATTGCATTTTTTGTGATTTTTCTTGTTTTTGGTTTCCTCTACATGTGCCAAAATCATCGAAAATAAATTTGACCATCTACTACATCAAATTAAGTTCGAAACTCAAAATGGTGCCATCTAGATAATAGGAATTGCATCTAATGAAGCCGTTACATCTCAAATGTTGTGGTTTTAAGTCACTTCTCACCACTTCCTTTTTAATTTACTTCTCACTGGATCCCTACTCTATATATATATATTGTTTGTGCTTGTAGTTATAAATATTGTTTTTTCATATTGTTGGTTGATCGAACATACAATCGAATCTAATATTTTTAATAGCAAAGTTTTAAAACGTAAATTAACCTGGAAACTATTCAACCTCCCCCTTCTAGTTTCCACAAATTATAACACACACGTCATAAAGTAAAATACTTAAGAAACATACCTAGTGAGGACTAAAAATAACAAAGACCCAAATACATAATAAATTGATCTAACGTATACCAGTATTCCAATAAAAATAATATGTGAGTAATTAGCAAAAAAGTTTTTTTGTGCTACAAAAAAGTTTCATCTTTCAGAATACTTTTCAATCTATTTGTAATTTTTTTTTATAAAAAGTACTAATATTATTTGTTTTCTGCTAATATTTCATAAGCTCTAAATTTCTCGCTTATTTTGAAAATTGTAAGCTTATATAAGTTTATTATACTTATGTAAGCCCATAAGTTTTAAAATAAGCAAGAAAATTGAGAAATATAAGTCGAAATCAAATAAGCTTATAAACCTACATATAAGCTTAAACAAACACCCCCTATTAAATTTGAACCTGCAACTTGTTTTTGCTGAAACACGAATGATCATCACATATAGTACGCAATCTACTGCTTTTTGATTTGCTTTCTTTTTACTTTTTTTAGACGCTGCTAATTAGACGCACACGTCATAAAGTAAATACTTAAAAAGTGTACCTAGTGAAGACTAAAAATAACAAAAAATGAAATACATCTGACGTATACCGGGATTTATTTAATAAAAATAATAAGTGAGTCATTAGCAAAAAAAAAAGATTTTTTTTGCGCTAAAAAAGAGTTTCGCCTTTTCATAATACTTTTTTATCTATTGGTGATTTTTTAGTTAAAAAAGTATGAATATTATTTGTTTTTTGGCTTATATTTCATAAGCTCTAAATTTCTGACTTATTTTAAAAATTGTGGCTTATATAAGTTTATTATGATATGATAAAATTATATAAGCTCATAAGTCTTAATATAAGCAATAAAATTGAGACTTATGAAATATAAGCCATAATCAAATAAGCTCGTAAGCCCATATATAAGCTTATACAAACATCCCCTAGTAAATTTGAGCCTACAACCTGTTTTACTGAAACACGAGTGATCATCACATATAGTACGCAATCTACTCCTTATAAATTTGCTTTTTCGTTTTCTTTTTTTAGAGACCTAATTAATTATGACGCACACCTCATAAAGTAAAAGGCTCATGTTATTTGTACCCCCCTTGAAAAGCCGTTTGTACCCCCCTGGTTTTTCCCTTTTTTTTATTTTTTTTATTTTTTTTATTTTTATAATTTTGTATATGTTATAAAACTGTGACACGGAAAAAACGGAACGAAAAATATAAAGTTTAACAGGTCAAAAGTATGAAACTGTCAAAATTTACGGAACAGAAACTGATAAAAAACTGCGTTGCACTGTAAAAAAGAGGTATAAAAGGAATTAAAAGTACCTTTTTGGTACTTTTTTGTGGACCAGGGGGGGTACCAATAGCAGTACCCAAAGTAAAATACTTAAGAAACGTGTCTAGTGAGGACTAAAAATAACAAAGACCAAAAAACATAGTAATAAATTATGGTGAGCTTATATAATTTATTCAGCAAAATAATAAGTGAGTGATTAGCAAAAAGGCTTTTTGTGCTAAAAAGTTGTTCAATCTTTTCAGAATACTTTTCTATCTATTGTAATTTTTGTTATAAAAATACTAATAACTCCTTTAAATGTAAAGAAAACTATTGTCAATAATTTTTTACATAATTATTGAATGATTTCTGTGAGATTTCTAATTAACTTTTAATAACTAGAGGACTATCTTTAACGAATTTTTAGAGTAGCTACCTTGTTTGGAGCGTATCTTCTTTGGATACACTGGCAGAAATACCCCAGTCCCGTTGCTTGCTTCCAACGGCAAAGTCGGCACTCGAGCCACATGATTCTCTAGAAAACCAACGCTCGGTGCTTCGATTAGCATATCAATCTAATACCAAAATGAAAAAATAACATATTAGATCATTGTAATAACAAAAAGACCATAATACATATACTAGCATACAAAAGACAAATGAAATAGAAAATTGACCGGATTTAATTCATCGAAAAGTTTTATTAGACGAGGACTTGCGTTTTCTTGAGGCATCCGACATGCTAACCCACCACGACCATCACCAATTCCACCGTGAAAGCGGAATTTAGCTTTTGAACCACTCCGCCCAGACATTGCGATAGACTGCTTAGTCAACTAAGAAAAAAATAACAAATAATTAACAAAGTTATAATTTATGAAAAAAAATTAACGTATGAAAGGATCATGCATATTATTATTACAATTTTATAAAGACAATTTTTTATTAAAAATATTAAAATTGAGTAATGTTATTGCTTATAGAAAATTTTCACAATAAGATTATCATATATATATATATAGTGAAGTGTTATATTGAGAACTCATTTTATGTGCAGAACTCTACAGAACTATTTTAAATCAATTTCATACTAATTAACAACATTAACTGTTTATTTTCAATCTTCTAAATCTTCAATGAAGAGGTAGTTTATTAATGTTTGGTTTATCATACCATGTTAGTGGTTGATTGCGGTGACGGTGGATGTGGAGGTAGAGTTACAGTGAAATAGCTGCTTGGACGGTGATGATGGATAAGAGGTTCAGAACGACGGTTATTGTTAAAATAGTCAGAATAGTATTTACGATTATTAAAAGAAAATGGTGCATTTGCCAAGTTATTTTGGCGAGACCAATGGCTAGGCCATGGTTGGTCGTGTTGGTCGCCAAAAAAGTTATAGGCCATTTTTAGTGGTTCATGTAATGGTAAAACTTGAGTTCATGTTATAGGCCAGATTTAGAATGGTGTGATGAATAGGATGATTGAAGTCACGTGATAAATTACTCATTGGGAGAATTCTTAAAATATATCAGTCGCCTAAAGTTTTTTTACTTTTTCTTATATCAAAATTTTTTGACTTCTCAAAATAGACCAGCCACTTAAAATTGTACTTTTTGTGTAAGTAACTTTTCAGAAATGTTTTTGGGCGACTTATTAAAAGTACTTTTTGTGTAAGTAAAAAGTACAAAAAAAGTCGCATAATGTACATTTAATAGGTCGCCCAAAAACATTTCTGAAAAGTTAGGGTGTGTTTGTTTCATTAAGATGTTTTAGGTCTGAATCTGACTAAACTCATCTACAGTAAGAATAGGTGGTTATGAGGACTGAATCCTGAATGAAATAATGATGTTTGTTTTTTATAATTGTCCTTAATTGGGGTCCGTTTTTTAGATATTATACAATAACTTAATTCGTTTTCGTTTGGATATGGGTTTGGTAACTTGAACCGAAAACCAAATTTATATAAATATATATATTTAATTATTTATATATAAAAAAATACTATTAAAATTTCATCCTAATATAAAAAAAAATATTTTTTACATTAATTTTTTTTTTAAATATCTATGTAATTATTTTTTTAAAAGGAAAAAAGATCCTCTCATTCAAATAAACATGAGAGTAATGTTGGGTTTTATGAGATTGTACATTTAATTGAAAATAATCAAATGTACAATCACAATAAAACGCAACATTTACCTCTCCATGTCATTTGAACATGAGAGGTATCCTTATCTATTGTGTCACGTGGGGCCGGTTCGGTTCTGTTGAGTTATGGAAAAGATTTAAACTATCCGTCGCGGGGCGGGTAAATAATTTTTAACTATCCATCCAGGCCGAACCTTACAGCGGGATAACCGGACATGCGGTTTACCGGGGGGGGGGGGGGGGGGGGGGGAGAGGGGGGGGGGGGGGGAAAAGAAAAAGGGAAAAGCGAAGTGAGCGGTTTACCCCGCGGTTCGGGTCACGGTAACCGTTTTTGACCGTTTAAAATATAGAGTTTAAGGCCTTATAAAAAATAACATAGTCTAGAACATAAAATAGATTTTCGGAGTAAAAATAAATGACTTGAATTTAAAAAGTCATATAAAACTTAAGTAATTTCGTTTTCAATATTTGCATTTCAAAATTCAAATATAACGTATTATGACAAAAAATATTACTCACGTTTATAGATTACATCACATTAATCAATTTTCACACATAATTTTTACAAATGTTTACTTTACGAGCGAAAAAATCAAGTAACAATAAAAAGATATTGCAATAATCGGTTACTACTTGTACAATATTTGAATATTAGTTTGAAATAATCATGTATAATAGCACGGATCGGATTCATTAACCGCGGATATCTAAAAGTAACAAACCAAACCGAATAACATTATAACGGTTTATTATCGTTTGTCGGTTTTTTTTTTTTTCGGTTCTCCGTTTCTTCCGTTTGTCACGGGTTTTTTTTTCGGTTTCAGATTGAGCGGTATCGGCTCGGTCTGTCCGGTTTCACGGGTTTTTTTGAACACCCCTAATCCTATCCTTTTTAAAAATGGTGTAATTCGGGTCAACCCAAAAGCCAAACCGAATTCAAATTTGATTTTCGATTCGATTCAATATATTGAATTCTAATTCGGTTTTCAAATTGACCAATTTTTTTTTAACCAAACACAATGATAACCAAAACAATCACCCCTAATTGAATTTGATATTAATGACTAAAAAATAATTGAACTTAAAGTGAAAGTCATTTTAAGAATACCCAAACGTTCCTTATATCTCGAAGTAAGAGTAATAAATATATGTAAATAATAATTCATATTATTTCTAAACAATACATTTATTGGGGGACCCGACCCACCAATAAAGTGGGTTGCATTAAATTTTTTTGACCCGGCCATTAATAAAGGTGTTTTTTTTTGACCAGTTTTTTTTTCTCAAAAAGTTTTTAAAATAAAACTTTCCTTTTTTTTCCTCGGAATACCCTTTCGCACTGTTTGAGTCGTCGGTCTGTTTTTTTATGAATAAAACTTTAAGTTTCCTCAAACCTCGCGCAAAACCCGCTATTGTCCCTGTTATTTTTTATTTTTCTCAAAATTTATTAAAATAAATTTTTTTCTCGAATATACCGCTCTACGACCTGTTGAGCCCGTCGTCTGTTTATTTATTTTATGAATAAAACTTTAAGTTTCCTCAAACCTCGCCTCTACACTCGCTAATCGTACCCGCACGGCGCGCGGGTTCCCAGTTTTTTTTTTTCCTTTTTTTTTCAAAAAAGTGCTAAAATAAAATTTTTCTTTTTTTTTTTCCATCGAATTACCCTCTTCTCACTGTTGAGTCGTCGGTCTGTTTATTTAATTATAAAACTTTAGTTTCCTCAAACTTTCTGCGCACCGCAAATCGTCCCCAGCGGCTCGCATGGTATAGGCTACTTTGTTTAAATATACAACTTTGAAACCAATAGTCAACAACACTTTTAATAACTCTGGGGGGGGGGGGGGGGCACATTCACGTGCTCATTCTATCTTCTTCTTTCTAAGCATACCATCAACTATTTCTTGTCTAAACAAAATTTTACCACCTAAAATAATATAAAAAAACAACCACAATATTAAAGAGGTAGCAAATCATGTCAAGTTAAAGGTTGATGAAGAAGGTAAGCAAGCAAGATTAATAGGCATTCAATACCTCATCCACCTCTACACACTAAAGATCTGACTAGGTCTGACCTCATCTGAACAAGAAGAGAAATACAAACAAAACTCTAGTCCTGACCGCGTCTGACCGGTCAGATTTTCAGAGGACATTAAGATATTTTTTTCTAAAACATACACACCTTACTTACACACAAAAAAAAGTACAATTTTAAACGACTGGTCTATTTTGAGAAGTCAAAATTTTTTGTTTTAAAAAAGATACACTTTAAGCGACTGGTCTATTTTGAAAATTTTCTCTTACTCATTCTTTAGCAAGTATGATTTAAGTTGACTTGTGAGACCTCATCCGTTTTAATTATAATTATAAGTATATACAAAAGGCAGAACCTCCGACCCGGGAAAAATTTAATGCGACCCACCCTTGCCCGTCCCCGGCCCACCCCCCTTAATGAGGGATTTTTTTTTTCCTTTTTTCTACATTGTTTTTTTTTTTACCTTTTTTTTAACCTTTTATTTTCTCAAAAACTTTTAAAATAAAAACTTTTTATTTTCTCATTCGGCATAACCCACTTCGCGCGGCTGTTTGAGTCATCGTGTGTTTTTTTATGAAAAACCTTTAAGTTTCCTCAGACAACGCGCTCCGCTAATCGTCCCGTTTTCATTTTTCAAAAAATTTTTAAAATAAAAATTTTCCTTTTTTTTTTTCGAAAAACCCTCTCCATCTCACAGTCGGAACCATCGTCTGGTTTTTTTATGAATTTTTTTTTTTCCTTAAACAGTTAGTTTTTTTTTAAAATTTTTTTTTTCCTTTTTTTTCCCTCAAAAAGTTTTTAAAATGAAACTTTTTCTCAAAAAATTAAAAATCAAAATTTTCCCTTTTTTTATTTTTTTGCTCGGAACAACCCCTCTCGCACTCTATTAGACATCCGTCTTTTTTTTTATGAATAAAACATAAAGGTTCCTTATACCGTCGCTAAACTTTAAGTTTCCTCAAAACCTCGAGCTGGACCGCTAATCGTCCCCGCAACGGCGCGCGGTTTATGCCAAGTATTTTTTCCCTTTTTTTTTCCCAAAAAATTCCTAAAATAAAATTTTTCTTTTTTCCTTCCCCCCCCCCGGAATGCCCTCATCGCATGCATTAAATGGCCTTTGCATTTAGTGTGCATTACAATGCAAGCCGGGTTGACACAACCGGTTACATTTATATGCCTGGCCTCAAAATTAAAGCAACCCCGATATTTGGACACCGGTACATTTAATGAGCCTTTTTTTTTTTCTTTACATTGACTTTTTTTTTAACTTTTTTTTTTCTCAAAAACTTTTTAAAATAAAACTTTACTTTTTTTTTTTACTTCGAGAATAACCCTCATCGCGCTGATTGAGTCTCAGTCTGATTTTTGTTATGAATAAACCTTTAATTTTCCTCTGACCTCTCCGTAACTCCGCTAATCGTCCCCGTTCATTTTTTTCTAAAAAAAATTTTAAAAAAAAAATTTCCTTTTTTTTCTCTCTCGAAATACCCTCAACGCAACTGTCCGGAGCCATCGGTCTGTTATTTTTTCCTTTTTTTTCTCAAAAGTTTTTAAAAAAGTAAACTTTATTTCATCAACAAAAGTTTAAAAATAAATTTTCCTTTTATCTTTTTTTTTTCTTCAGTAATACTCCTCCTGTCGCAAACTCTTTTAGTCATCGGTCTGTTTTTTTTATGAATGTCCGAACATTTAAATTTTTTTTTTTAAATTGTTTTTTTGCTTTTTTTTTTCAAAATATTCACTCACACTTTCTGAGTTATCGGTATTATCGGGTCGACCCGACCCACTCCGCCCCGACCCGTTCCTTTTTTTATTTATAACGAAATAAACCCCATCACATATTTAACGAAATTAACCCGCCTGATTCACTATGTGTTAAATTACGAAAACTGCCCTCATTTTAATTTTTTTTATAAAATACCCTCTTCCCCACTAGCGGTCGACCCTTTTTAGTTTTTTTTTTAATGCAACCAAAACAGTGCATTAAATCGGTCGTTGCATAACGACCGTTAATTTTGTTTTTGTTTTACAAAAACTACTTTTCAAATATACGTCCCAACCCAAAAACACCGGCCGCCAATCATCCCCGCAGCAAGCGCGGGTGATCATCCGTTTTAATTTATGACATATTTAGGTAATAAATGGTGAAAAAAGTTAATGTACTAGGTATCTACTCTTTCGTTTAAAATGATTGTCCCTTGACAAAAAACACATAGTTTAAGAAAAATGCATTTATTACTATTATTACTATTTTTTATTTCTTACTTTTTAGCAAAACGAAAGTTTTACTCTTAATTAATTAATTAAATTTTTCTATGAAGTTTGTAATAATAATTTCAAACAAGGGTAATGTGGTAAATTTGATCAAACTTCTCTATCTATTTTTAGTAGCGGACAATTAAATCGGGACATCCCAAAAAAGAAAACGTGGACTATAAATTTGAGACGGAAGAAGTAATATTTTTAGACTGATGGTAATAAAGAGCCACCATAACCAGTTTTACCACCGTCTCCTCAACGCCACATTTATGGGTGAGCATGGTGCAATTTTTGATAGAAACCAAACCGCACATGCAATTGCGATTTTAAAAAAATGAGAATCCGCAACCGCACGATTTTTGTAGTTTCGGTTTTGGGCGGTTTAGGTTTTTTCGGTTTGGTTTTTGCGGTTTTTTTTCAAATTATATTTTTTCTACATATTTATTATAGATTAAATATATCATAAGGTTATATAACGATGAGTTGAAACATATATACAAATTGTTGTGCGTTAGTATGAAATTATATATCTAAATAATATTAAAAGTCAAATGAAATGATTTTTTTTAAACTACAATGATAAATTGAAAGAAGAAAAATAATGTCTTAAAAAACTCTTACAATAATTAACCAATTAAATGTGTTTGAAGTAATAATTATGAAAGTATAAAAAATATTTTATTATATAAAAATTATAAAATTTTATATGTTTTATTTTGTTTTTGAATATGCCGTAGTGGTTCGGTGCGGTTATTTCGTTCTTGATTTCCGGCGGAAACCGAAACCGCACCGCAAAATTCGTATTCTCCGTAACAGCACCGTTAGTTTTTGTTGTGTATTGGTTTTTTCGTTTTTATTTTTATTTTTGTGATTTGCGGTGTGATTCTTGCTCACCCCTAGCCACATTGGCTTTCTCTATTCACAAGCAACTTCACCATCAGCTTAGTGTAACAAGACAACCAAGTTGACTAACAACTTCCATTTTTTTAAACACTAAAATTAAAAATCCATTAATAATTAAAACACATTACATTAATAATTCAAATAATATAAAAATATTACAATAAAAATTCAAAATAAAAGAAGCTATAAATGTGTATCACTAAATCGACTTTAAAGCTTAGATAACTTTCCTCGCTAAATAAATAGCTAACAAAGTCAAAATAAAAGAAGCTAAAAATGGGTGGGGGTGGTTGACATATTTTTACTAAATTCGACTTTAAAAGCGTAAGGATAACTTTCCTCGCTAACAACTCATGATTTTTTATACGTTCGTATGAGATCATTATCACGATATTATTATTCTAGATATCAACGTTATTCCTCTTGATATCGCTCCTCTCGATATTTACTTCACATATCACTTTTACTAGATTTTAACATTAAATAACCAATAACGGCACAATTAACCTCCTAAGATCAATACATGTGCCCATACTAGATTTCATTAGGGCAAATTGCTTGGAAATGTAGCAAACTTTCACTTTTGTAATTTTGTATAGCTATCTTTTTTTTTTGCTATTAAATCACCAAACTTTTAAATTCCGTCTATTTCGTTTAGTGGGTGACCATTTTACGCCTACATTTTTTAACCA
>BQNB010062430.1:0-36077 GCA_026074375.1 Tanacetum coccineum | reverse complement strand
ATGCTATAGTTGTTCCACCGATCAATGCTAACAATTTCGAGCTTAAGCAACCTTTAATCAATCTTGTGCAAAGCAACAAGGTCACTTCAACGTTTAGACATCCAGAAGTTCCGAACACTTCGGTTAAGCTATTGCTTTTCCCTTTTTCTCTAGACGGTGAAGCTCGAGATTGGTTAGACAAAGAACCACCAAGATCAATTCTCACATGGGACGACCTTGTTTCAAAATTCATAAACCAATACTTCCCACCTTCAAAAACCACTTACTATCGGAATGAGATCATTACTTTTTATCAATAACCATACGAAGCCTTTAATGAAGCATGGGTACGTTTTAAAGGACTCCTTCGTCAATGTCCTCACCATGCTTTGGAACCTCCACCAACCTCGATACTTTTTAAAATTCTTTGATTCAAACGATTCAAGATGCTTCTAGATTACGCAGCAGGTGCAATTTCTTGGACAACATGCCTCAAGAAGGTTTAGCGATTATTGAAAAGCAAGTCAAAGTTCGTTACTCAAGAAGTCGTGCTATTTGATTCAAGAGTGAGTACGGATGCTCTCTTTCTTAATTCTCATCTTCCAATAATTCTTTCGATATGCAACAAATAGCCGCTTCTTTTGTGATAAGATGGATATCAAGATGGAACCAAATGATGAGTCAAATGAAAGCTTTAGTTGTTACTCCTGCACCCGTCAAAGCAGTTGAGGAAGTTTGTGTCACTTGTGGATCAAATCACAATTTTAACCATTGTCCGTTAACTCGAGGTGGAAACGATTTCCCTGTTTTTCAGATACAGCCAGCAAATTTCAAACAATCCGCAGCCGTTGGAATTTTTCTCCAAGAAACCATCTTCAAAATTTGGGCAAGTAAATTGAGACCACGGGTTTCAGATCATCCGAATGTCCCCAACCAACCCAAAACCGTTATCATGGGGGACCTATTCTAATTTCAACCAAAAAACCGTGGAGGAACTTTAATCAAAACCGTCCAAAAACAACCAAAATCATGTTTATCAAGCTCCACCATACCATACACCAACCAATAAAACCACCAATCAATCAGTTGTACCTTACAACTCCACAAATGGTGTTTTGAAAACAGATTTTGAAAGCTACGTCAAAGCAAACGATGCAGTATTAAAGAATGTGCAAAATCAAAATCAAGGTTTGCAAAATCAAATGCAAATGTTACAAGTTTGGTAAACAAGGCCTTTGCACCAAGATTCTGTTTCAAACATCCCAGCCAAGCTTCAAGTTCAAGTACTTTACCGAGCAATACCATTCCAAATCCAAGGAACGAAGCCAAGGCAATAACAACTCGAAGCGGAGTTTCTTACGAAGGGCCGTCCATTCCTATGCCTCCTCCATTTGTTAATCCGGATGTGGTAGAGGAGACGTCAATGGAACATGTCCCACCTCCTCTCTAACCCAAAAGTTCAAGAGACAAATTCTAAAACAACAACAAAGTTAATCAAGAGGAATTGTCAATATCCTAAAACATATTGAACTTAAGCTCCTTACCCGGAAAGAAGAAATGTAAGGGAAAAAAGGCAAGAAAGGACAAAGGTTCAACTTCCAAAAGTTTTGGAAAAGTTTTAAACACTTCATTTCAATATTTCTCTTGCGGATGCATTGATTTTAATGCCAAAATACACCAAAAGGCTTAATGATTCTTTGCGCTAATAGGAAAAACTTGAAGAACTTTGCTAATTATCCGTTGGTGAAAATTGTAGTGCAGTAATTTAAGAAATTACCGAGAAATTGGAGATTCTTGTCGATTTACCTACCATGTGATTTTACAAAGCTTTAAATGTCAAGGTTTAGGCGATTTAGGAGCCAGTATCACTTTGCCTCTTTTCGGTCTTTCATAGGTTAGGTTTTACCAACCTTGAATCAACCCAAATGACTCTTGAGTTAGCCAATCGTCAACTTTGTCAACCGGATGGGATTTGTAAGGATGTGCTTGTTCCCGTAGGAAAGTTTACATACCCGGCCGATTTCGTAGTTGTTGATTATGTTCCCGACGAACAAATTCCTTTGATTCTCGGAAGACCATTTTTACGAACCGCTCGAGCTTTAATTGATGTTTACGACGAAAAGTTGATCCTTCGTGATGGAAATGAAAGTTTAACGTTGAACATGCAAAGTGAGAAATCGAAACTTAATGGTATTCAAAAAGTTGAATCAATCAACATGATTGATATTTTTAACGTTCCGAATTACATTGGTTTTAAGGATTTATTTGCTCAGATGTTAGTGGCAGAAAATCCACTATTCAATCCAATGATTCTTTTCCTAGTTCTTCTCCGATGAAGACTAGAGATTCTGCTTTCGAGGAATTCACCGATGAATTCACTCTTCCTAACTCATTACCACCGGGTGATGATGTTTCAATTCTTAAAAAGGACTTTCAAGAAGAAACATTTCAAATTACCTCAAATCCCCTTTTCGAATTCAATGATAGTTTCAAATCCAGCAACGTAAATCCTCTCTTTGAAGAAAACGATAAGGATGTCGAGATTAAGTTTTCTTCTTCCATCACACTTACTTCACCACAAGGAAACGTTTCGATTCCACCGGGAATTGATCTTACCATCACCTTCACCCTTGAGTTTCAAGTAGCAATATATTCCCCTACTCTCACCGGAGAGAAGGTTTGTTCATGGAAAACACCGATGTTTTTCTCGTTAGTCCGATTTGTGTGGAAAATGATGACTCAAATTGCGATTAGGAAAAAGATAATTTGTATCTTGGCAACTTACTTACATAAAAAACCAAAACCTCTTTCTCAAGAAGTTGAAGAAATCAAGGAAAATGAAAAGGAAGTCTCAAGTGATGTTCCAATTGTTACATTGTATGCCCAATTAGGAATCACTTTTGTATCCAACTTGATTTTAAGATCATTTTTCCAAACGAAAGGGATTGAAAAAGGACTTACCCATTTCATTGACTATATCACCACAAGTATTTTAACACATCCCATTCTTTAGATTCCGATCGCCTTTCATGCGGAGTTGTCGGTACGTGTTACCTTGAATTCTCTCGGAATCGAGACAAAGTATTCAAACAGGATACTAGTCTTATCATGCCATTCATGATAAAAATCTTATAACTTGGAAATAGAATTTAAAAGAGAACATTTCCTCGGGACCTCTTTTATGTTTTCAAAAACCATCATTTTCTTCTACCTCCGGCAGAACCAAACAAATGAATGTTGAAGAATTGCTGTGATAATTTCTACCAAAGTAAGAAGACGTTTCCTCTAAATGTTGAGAGTTCCATTCTTTGCATTTATATTTGGACTTTTCTTCCTTCCTTTCAACTTATACCAGGCTTCACATGTTGATTTTCTCCTTTAGAAGTTGTGGATATTTTGTTTTTGATCCTGGAATCCTCACAATCCAGTGGCAGTTTCAATGAACGTTTCTATTTGCTCTCCCTAAGGACAACTAAATTCAGGGATCGAGTCGAGCTTGCGACTCGGTGATTAAAAACAAGCCGCTTCGTGGGAGTTCACCCCATGCTTATCCTTTTCTTTCTATTTTCTAAACCTCTAATGTGTTGTGATGTTGAGGGGCCCATCCTCCTCGTTTCTCGTTGTTTGTTGTATGTGTTGTGATTTGGCAGGATTAACCCAACATTTCAAGAATCCTCTCGTGTTCGATGCCTAATTCCGAAGCACTCGAGTTTCTCATCCTTTGTGTGAAATTAGTTTGGGGAGATCAATATCCTTTCATTATTATCGATTAACGAATTATCTTTGTCTACTTAATAAACGGCTTAGATTTTCGTAGGATCCCGACTTAAACATTGAGGACAATGTTTCATTTTAGTTTGGGGAGGGATTCTATCGATTTAATGTGCTTGCTTATTGTTTTGTTCTCACGTACCCGTTTTCCCACAAAAATAGCAAAAATTTTAAATTTTTAATCCATATTAAAAAAAAAATGTGTTAAAGACAAAAATGTATGTTTTCCGCTGGTAAGAATAAGAAGTAATTTTTGACCCGATTGAACGTGTTGAGTTCTAGCTTTTTCCCTTAACAATTAATGAAGATAGTTTATGCTAGTCTCATGACATGCTAGACTTGATCGTTTAGTAAATGAATGCTTGTGCTAGCTCAAGTAGAATTTTAATATGCCAAGTTGGATTTTTTATAGGCTAACGCATTTGCAAATTTCTTTTGTGAAGAAACCAAGAAATTGATAGTGTTATGTTATAAGTCATGATAGTAAAGTAGAAATGTTGATTTCTTCACAGCTCTTATGTATTCATTGTGGCTTTTTCATACCATTGCTTGTTTCACTTTTTATGAATGTTTAATTATATAGAGTTGTAAGGTTTTTTGGTAATATGAGCTAGTAGAGTTTTCTTTAGTTCCTTTGTGATTAGGATGAGTACACATCATGGCTACTTAATTTGCTTTAAATAATTACAAAAAAATTAATAAATAAGTATCTCTGCCAGATTACTCATCGTGTCGGTGGCGTGGCCTGATGTTGGTGTTTTCATATACGGTAGAGTCCGGTGTCATAATAAGTAGAATTACTCTTGTGACTCGCTATCGATGTGGCTTCGAGATGAAATGGCACGGTTGTGTTACTTATATATCCTATAGTCAAATTTGTTTGCTAATTCGTGTCGGAGGCGTGGCAGATGTTGTAGTCATTACTAAAGGACTGAGGTTTAATAATGTTGCTTAATTTTTGTCTTGTTTTGTGCCTTAAAGAGCCTAAGGGTATATGGTGCAAATGAGATTGGTCCATTCATGTCTTAAAGAGCCTTAGGAGTATATGACATGAATGTGCCTTGCTTAAGTGCCTCTAATAAAAGCCCAAATTTGGTCGCCTCGATGTGGACTTTAATCGTGATTGCATTTGATCTTTTGAAAGGGCTAGGAAGCGAATTATTGCGTTTTTAAACCATTGCACTTTATTTTATGAGTGTAAGTATCGAAACTAAAAGTCTTAAAGAGCCTTCGGGTATAAGACCTTAAGAAAATCTTGAGATACAAAAGTAGGATTTGTGGGAGGAAAAGTAAGTACGCAATTAATATTTATGAGTAGTGTTAGTGTCATGACTCTGTAAT
The DNA here is from genome assembly GCA_026074375.1 of Tanacetum coccineum. Classification (NCBI taxonomy): domain Eukaryota; kingdom Viridiplantae; phylum Streptophyta; class Magnoliopsida; order Asterales; family Asteraceae; genus Tanacetum; species Tanacetum coccineum. Next base: position 30,986 of record BQNB010062430.1, on the reverse strand, counting down.
TAACAATGATCTTGTTTTTATGGCTTGCATGGGAAGTGAAAAATCGGGGATGATGAAGTTATCTTTTAGACACTTAATTGTGCTTTTTGTTCTATGATCCTCAAAGTTACCAATGTGGTATATGAAACATTTGATTTATGTCAAACACAATTAAATTGTAGTTAGGTAGTAATAATCAAGAATCCATAAAAATGGAAAAATCTTAGAAAATGGGAAGTTGGGTGTTTTATAACTCTGTGGCTCTCTGATCTTTCTCAACTCATATAACTTTTGCTACTTTTGCAAGGTTTAGTTGGGGAATTTTTTGAGGTATTGGTTATAAGGATGGGATATGCGTGAGGACACACAATTCGTTTAGTTTGGTGATTTTTTGATAAAGTGTGAATACACATATCTATTTTGCGTAAAAATAACCCAAATAAACCCTAAACGGCAAAAATGGCACAAATATGCCTTGTATCATTTTTTTTATTTTTTTTTATGAGTTTATTGTGTGCAGGTAAGGATATGTCAAATATTGCAAGATAATCAGTCAAAAAACGGACACGAGAAACGGTGAGTGATCAAGAAGCTAAGATAATTCATAGCCGAAAGCCAGAGAGATCATGCTCAGCCTTCTACATTCAACTGCAAAGCTAAAAACCACAGTCAACAAACCCAAACCTCCATTGTTTTATAAGTTCAAGGGTGATTTGCAATTATGGAAGTCTATAATTATAACTTGGAATTGTGATTGCCAAACACAAGGGCCGGAAAATACAATTTACCAAAGTTATAAAGCGAGCGGGTCATATAACCGGGTCAATCTACCCATGGATCCATCTCTCAACCAATCACACGCTTACCCCTAACCCAATTCAACCCGATCCTACCCAACCCTAACCCACCTCTACCCGGTTAGTTAATAAACACTTTTACAGTTACTGTGCACCCCATTTACCCCAAATTCGATCAACTCTCACTCACACACACACGAACACCTCAAGAACACCAAGAACCTAGTTACTAATCCTCGTCACCCACACCTATTAAACCATGGGGTCAAAAACCTCTCAAACTCCCTTAACCCATCCATCACTATCAATCCATATCCACAACCAATCTCCGTTGGCTGAAAGAAGGTTTATCATTGGGTGATTTGACGTGTGTGATTGTTTACACTCACATAACTACACACTCTTAGCCACGCAATGTTCGAGTGCACCTCTTTTATCCAACGGCTTACGTTTGAGATCAAGGAGAGAGAGATGAATGAAGGGCTGTGATAAGATGAAGAAGGATCTAGAGAAGGAGGTGAGCTCGAGCTTGGGGTATAAATACCCCCCCATCATTCCAGCATTTCGTATTGTAATTTTTAGTAGTTAATTTTTTTTTGTTTATTTTAGTAGTTTAATTTCTTTCATTTCAGTTTTTTAAGTTTCATCGATTGTAGTTTTTCAGTGTTTATGTTTCTTTGTTCAATGTTGTAATGAATTTTATTTTAAGTTTTATTAAAAGTGTTATTTTATTTTAATCGTTTCTTTTTTTTTGTTTTTCCTTTTTGTTTTTTTTTTTTTCTTATTTTTTAAATTCATAGGTATTGGTGGTTTGTGTTGTAGCGTGTCAAGGATTGGAGTCTCTATTGGTGTTGGATGGCTGCTGTGACGCCTTGGGTTTTTTAGTGCGGTTGGGCAGGCAGTTGGCTAGATTTTAGATTTTTGATTTTGTTATTTGGGCGTAGGCGAGTGTTTTAGCATAGCTCAATACACAGCTTAGTGCTGTTTATGCTATAGGTACATCTAAGGTACAACACCATTTACGGTTTACATTTGTACTTTTTTTTCTCACTAATATGCTGTTGGTGGTATATTTTATTTTAGTGTTTAGCTTGAGTTAAAATTTGATGTGAGGATTTTGCTATTGTTGGTTGATGCAGTATTTTTAGTAGTTAAATTCTGTCAAGTGCATTGTATTTTGCTTTGCTTATTTAGTTGTTTAGAGGGTGTTTTTTGTGTTGCTAGGAGCTTAGATTGATGGTTTAGCTTATGTTGCTTGTTTTTTATTGTTGTTTGTGTTGAGTTTCTATTTGTTGGTGCGTTTTAATTCTTATTGATTTGATGCTGGGTAGGATTTTTTATGGGTGCTGGGGGGTTGTTGGTAGGGAGGGCTATGGGGATGGCTGGGACTGGGGGTGTGGGGCGGGTTGGGTACTCAGTGGGGCTTGGGGATTTGCAGTACTTAGTTGGCCGGTGTTATATTTTCATTGGGTGGCGGGTGTGTGGGGGGAGGGTGCCGGGGGGTATGAGGGTGGGGCAGGGGGGGGGCGCTTCGGGGTCGAGGGTCGAGGTTGAGCAGGGGTGGTTGGTTGTAGTGGGTGCTGGGGGGGGGCGAGGCAGGTTGGTGCTAGAGGTGATTGGGGGGGGGGGAGGGGGGTGGTCGTGGATGGGTGGGGAGTGGGGGGTTGGTGGTGGGTGGGTTTATTTTTTTTTTCTTTTTTTCTATTATTCTCTTTTTTCTTTTATTCCGATAGATTTTTTTATTTCTTTTTTATTTTTGTTTTTTTTTCATTTTAATTTTTTTTATTTTGATTTTTTTATTTTTTTTTTTATTTTCTCTTTTTTTCTTTTTATTTTTAATTACTTTTTTTGTTAGTCTCGTTAACCTGTCCAGGGACTATTTCTGTCAAGTGATCAAACTTTGTGTTTTTTATAAAACATAAATGTTTGGCCGCCTACCCTCAATTTTGATTTGTGTCACTTTCGGCCCATGTGTTTGTTTTGATTTAGTTTAAGTTTTATAAAAATAGTTTAATTAAGTAATAAAATTAGGTTTTTTAGTTTAATTAGTTAAATTAGTTTTTAATAAATAGTTTAAAATTAGGGCTTTTAATAAAATTAATTTTCTGCATTTTCTCTCTTTATAAAAAGTATTTTTATAGAATTTTTAGTTTAAGTTTTATATTTTTAAAAAAAAATTAATTTTCAAATTTAGTTTTAAAACATTTAATTTTCAAACCTTTAGTTTTTTTTATTTTAACCTTTTAAATAGAAAAATTAGTGATAAAAAAATGTTTTTCTCATCTTTTTAAGTAATTTAGGATTAAGTTAGCTTAAAAAGTATTTTACTTAATTTTTATCAATTAAATTTCTATTTTTAGGATTTTAATTTAGATTAATTAGTGTTTAATTCATATAAAATCCAAAAAGCCTTTAAAAAATATTTTTAATTAGCATTAATTTAGAATTGGGAATTTAGTTTATAATTTTAGGATTTAAATTGCATTTGTTTTCTTAAATGTCGCATTTTATTTACTTCGTAATTAGTTTAATTTGTTAATTAGTTGTTTAATTGTGCCTTTAATATTAGTAGTATAAATAAATCAAAAATATCTCTTTTCTTATTCAAATCAGGATCCAAACTTAAACAAGGTTTCCATTGCACGAGTCATTGGGGAAACGACCCGGGTGATCATACTTACCCGGTTTAATATACGTATTTTATATTATATTATATATATTTTTGAGAGTGAATTTTATCAAGGGTAACTTGGTAACTTTCTTAATTACTCTCGGGATTATACTATATTATTTTATATTATATTTTACGTATGTGTAAAATTGCTCAATCAAAAATCCCATATTATATTATATATAGTATTGTTAATTTTAATAAATATATATATATTATTTATATTTATATATATAAATCTTATATATATTAATTATCGAGAAAATACAACAACAACATAACGCTGACCAGGTTCGATACCGAACCGGGCACTTACTGGTTATCAATTAAAGCAAATAATTCACAATAAGCATTCCTTAATTTCATGTCGTCTACTGCGACGATTCTACTAAAACTCTTAAGGCAACATGCACTACTCTAGGAAGCTTACGGTCAACATACAGTCCAATCAACATCGTTATCCGTGATAATTCAAGGCATCGCATACTACTACTACTAAGGCAGCATGGCAATCCTAAAATCAATATGCTCTCGAACTCAATCATTCGCAAGTGTTCTCATCATTTCACATCCTATTATTTTCAGGTGGTTTCATTACTCAAATATCCCTTCCCTTTTCAAACATAACTTAAAAATAACCCCATCATTTCATGGTCCTTCATGAATTAAGCATAGTTGATCAGGCTATGCGTAATTTTTGAAATACCATGAACTGCTCGGGCTAATCAACTTTCTTTATGTTCGAGGTTTTATGAAAACTCTAGTTTGGTTATAGTTATGTTTTTTACAAAATTTTTCTTTTTTATAAAAGCTAGCATTCTCTATAACCTTTGCTCTAAATACCAATCTGTCACACCCCGTCAGCGGCAGAACACGAGAATGAGACATAATGATTTACATTGCACAAGATACAAGATCATACCATACATTGGTTTACGTTTCGTTTTCTGAAACCTTTTTGCATACAAGTAAACCATTCTACCTATCTATACTCAATCAAATATCCACAATTATACCAATACTAAAAAATTATACATTTTCTTATACATTACATATACTTGGCCGGTTGTATTGTGTGGTCAGACACCAAATAATATAATTTTTAGTTCTAGAAGTCAAGTATATATAAGGACTACTTAACTTCTTACAGGTTTCATCATCTTTCTCTTATATGGCATGCTTTTTCTTACACCGAATACATACCCTTCTTGCACACAACCATTTCCCCCATGGTCACTTGTAAGAACGAACCTAACACCCTAATACACATGGTAATATCAAGATGGTTTTCCAAGATATTTTGGCTATAAATTGAGTCTTTATTTGCAGCAATTCATTTACATTTCGTCATTTAGCAAAAACAAAAACTCTCTCATTCTTATGCCATAAGCCATGGCTCAAATAAGCTAGAAAATACTTTCATTGTTTTTGATTTTACAAAGGTACAAGTGTACTAGTATTATTATTAGTGATATCTAAGGTATTTGAAAGTGTTTTGGAAGCTGGGTTGGTTATTTATACAAGGTTTATTCAAGCAAGATTATTAGGGTTTTCATGGTTGAATGAGGTTTTCTTGAAATTATTTGAGAGTTAAAAATACTCTGGGTTAGATTTTTGTTATATAATCTTCATCCAATTCCTTGAGGTCCAGCATAAACCTAATCTTTTTAATACTTCATTTACATGTTTATATATATTTGTTATATTGTTCTTCACCATCTATATTTATTTTATAAGTTTATAAAATAAAGTGAGCTTACATATCGAATTTATATTTTACACATGATGAAATGTTGCTAAAAATGTGTTAGAATGCAAGAATATACCTTATATAAGTATTGGTAAAATTATGGAATTATTTTATGAATTTATTTATTAAAAGTTTGTTTATAAAGTTTATAAATAAGTGTTGTGGATATTTTATTTGGGCATAAAATCATGGACAATAGTTAGTGGACTTAAAAAAATACTAATGATGTTGTATTAGTGATATTAGAGGACTTGTATTATATAAAACATGTTAAAGTTTATAAAATAAAGTTTATAAATGATGAGGTGTAATTTTATACACTTTTTCGGGGTCATTTTACCCTTATAATCATGCAAAAATATCTTAAATATGTGCTTAATCGTTTCTTTTTGCATTTTTAGCATTTGGGCAAGAACATTTGTGGAAATACTGTGGATTTGGGCTCAATTTGGGAAGAAAACGGACTAGGTAGCTAACGGGTATGAAGATTGATGAAGATTCAAGACTAGGCTCTGGAGACGCCGTCTGAATATTCCTGATCTCGGTCTAGACTATAAACGGGTCGCTATCTAAATCATGGGACATGTTGGATCAGCCGTCAAAGTTAAAGACCCAAAGTCAACCTAGCTTGACGATGGCGTTCTGGGAAAAATGCGATGTTCACCGCGGCTGAATTCTTATATTACAAACTCAATTTATCGGTTTTCATATACCTTTTGATAGAAGAATTAGGGTTTAGTTCGGGGGGTGAATCAAGGTTGTACCATATTTTAAGAGCATTTTGGGTTTTCCAACCCTTCTATACTATCTAGTTGCTTGATTCATTCTAATAGTGAAGTTCTTTATCTCTTATTTTCTAATTGTCTTATTGTTTGATTATAAATTGGTGTTCCTCTATCTTAAACAGCTTGCTAGGATCTTTTAAGTGTTTTCTTATGATTGTATGTAAATTGGTATGTAGATCTGAACTTTGTTGCCTCTTGTTGATGTGTATGCATGTTTAGTCCCTTATCGTGAGATCTTAGGAGACATGATTACATAGAAAGGATTCCACCGGTAATAGTGTTCATACTACCTTGCCCGTGTGTGGATGATCCCCTTTAGGTATTAATACAAACACGTTTATCTAGACTAGGGGCCTTGTAATAGTCGACATACTACCTTACTTGTGCATTGCTCTAGTTAGTTATTTTGTAGACGGCGTTTCCGTGTAATTCGACATGCATTAGAATAGTACCTACATATACATCACAAGTGTGACAAGGCAGCAGAGTTAGGAGAAGCTACCAAGGATCATACATGATTCAGTAAACACTATTCTTTCATCATACGAATTCCTCTAATCTTAGTTAGTTTAATTTAGTTTTAATTAGTAGTTTAAAACAAACCACCTTTAAAACCCGAGATTTTACTTGCTTTCATAAAATATAAAAACACAAAAATAATCTTCTCTTAACCTCTAGTTTTTAGCTATATTCAATTAGGACCTTTACTGATGCCTATTCCCCTAGAGAATGATAACACCCCCCCCCCCCGTGTTATTTATATTTAACACTACAACGGTTAGGTACATGCATAGGGAGTGTAAAAACTTTAAGGGAAGTTTTACACTCATCAAGTTTTTGGCGCCGCTGCGAAGGAATAGAAACTAGTTTAGGTTTCGATTTTATTTAGCTTAGATCTACTTACTTGAATCTTTTCGAGTAAGATTTTAATTTCTGTCTAATTAGCTTTCTTGTAGTCAAACTTTTCTTCGTGTCCTTTGTTCGTAAATCTTTTCGTTAACCTCAATGGGAGACGAAAATCCACGCCGTACCTTAGGAGATTATTCTCGACCTAGCCACGAGGGCTACCGAAATACCATTGAAGTCCCCAACTGAATGATTTGCACCTCTTCAATCCGTCACCATCCGTTTGGTGCAAGGATTGCTCAATTCCACCGGATTCGGTCCGAGGTTCGAATCAACATTCTTAAGGATTTTTAAAAATTATGGACCTCCATTTGACCTTAAATGTTGTAACTAGGAAAGGACGCGGCTTGCGTTTATTTCAATTTCCCTTCGAGACCAAGCTAGCAATTAGCTTGAACGTCTGCCCACGGGATCCATCGCCACTGGGGAGGATCTTACTACTCATTTCCTTGCTCAATTCTTTCCACCAGGAAGGACTTTTAAACTTCGAAATGATATCTTGATGTACCTAACAACCCACCAAGGTGATTCTTTTATCCAGAAGCTATGACTCGTTTCAAGGACTTACTCCAAAATGTCCTTCATCATGGCATCGATCTTTGGCTCCAATCTAAATCTTTATGATCATGTCAATCCTATCACCATGGCGAAACCATTGATAAGCGACGGTGGCAAGCTACGTGATGAAAGACGAGAAATCAAGGGCACTATTATAGAGGCCTTGCCCTCTATGTCAACGAAAGTGTGGAAGGGACTCAAGATAACTTCACTAAAAACGGTCAAGGCCTATCTCTATGCCGATGAGGTCACGAGTACATCCGATCGCGTAGCTTGAGCTCAAGATCAACTATGTACGTAATGAGAAAAACCAAATTAACAGTCAAACAAAACCCCACCATACCAAGCTAATGTGGTAAACTCAACTCCGTTCCAACCATCGCAAAAAAACCCTTTCTCATTCCAATGAACGTACCCGAAACCACGACCTCGAGAACTTGAGCCAAGCTTTGAAACATGTGTACGAGTACATGGCTCACACACCGAAAGTGGTTGAGAGATTCGAAGAAGCCTGATCAGGGAAAAGAAAAAACTGATGATCGAACGGAAGTAATGCTTGACTGTAAAAAAAACTGTGTCTAGCTCAACGTCTAAAAAATACTTGTTAGAGTGAAAGTAGGGCAACTCCAACTATAAACGTTAACGCTATATCTCTATGTAAAATTGAAAAGGATGAGGGTGAAAAGCATGAATAAATCATAGATAAAAACATGGTTGAGCTTAATAATGATGTTAACAAACCCGTTGTGACTGGCGATGAGCCCATTAGAAAAGCAACTAAGGAATCCGTAGGAAAAGAAAGAAAAATGGCCGAGCTACCCGAACTACAACCCATTAGCTTCTACCTTAACCATAAAATAAATGAAAAGCTAATTAGAGGACTTATTGGAAACCCCAGGTTTAATGATTCATTATTAGCAATGGAAACAGGAAAGATGGAGTGTGAGGATTACCATTCCCTTCCTAGGAAATCCATACGAAAGGCCATTATGTTCAAAAGAGTAACTAGGAAAATGGGCATGTAAGGAAATTTTATGATACATGATAACATAGGGGAGGAACAAGGGATATGAGCGCCCTAGTTGATCAAGAGTCTGATGTTAACATTATGCCTTTATTCGTATATAATAGGTTGACAGATAAGAAGCTTGTTAAAACCGATGTTAGACTTGCCTTAGCTAGTAACTCACACATATACCCATTAGGAGTAGCTAAAGATGTGTTGGTTGAGGAACCGGTTTTGGTTTACCAGGTGGGATTTCATGATTTTAGATATTAAGGAAGGATGTAAGAAAGCCACTGATTCTAGGAACCCCCCCCCCCACCCCCCCCCAAGACCCATTTTGTGTTTTGTTTTGTGGGGGGGGGACCCCCACGGCTAGTTCTGAGATTAAGTTCGAACAAGGTGACAATTAACCAGGTCAGAAAAAGTACGGTCCAATTCCACATAGCCCTCGACCCTCCGACTTTTCCCCACATTGGAGGAGAAAGATGAAAAACAGATTAACACATAAGCGTTTGTCAGATGAGGCGCGTCATTGAATGGGAGGATGAAATTAAATTTTATCCTTGAAAGAACTTGTATTTGGAAGCATGGAAAAGTAAGTACTCCAATAGTAAGGCATCGCGCCAATAGATGAAGCAGTAGTGAAACTATGAAAACAAGGAAGGTGCACATAAGGAATAGGACTTCAAGTCTAGCTAAAAGACTCTCTAAAAATAAAAGCGCTTATTGGGAGGTAACCCAATCTTTTTAATTTCATGCATTTTAGGTGTGTCATGTGTTTTAACTCTCTATTTGTTTATTGTTATTGTTTGAAAATTATTGTGATCATGCTTTCCTATGTTTTTAACTTCGTCTTAATCTCATTCAAAGGTACTTTACAAAGATAAGAGTAGGGGAAAAATCCGGTTTATAAGAACCAAATTTTAAAACAAGTCAAAATAAATAATTTAGATTAATTAACGTCTTGTGTGATCGAGTCATATGTTTGTGTTAATAATTTTTGTGGTTCTGCAGTAAATTTTTTTGCAGGAAATACTTAATGGATATGCGTGCAGAAAATTTTGAACGTGAAAAAAATAATTCTTTACAGTTAGTGGAGACAGCGTCTGGATTTTCCAGACGGCGTCCCCACTCTAGTACAGGAAAATTTTGATTTTTGTTTTTAGATCTTTTGTATAATTTCCGAATGTGTACCTTGCTTTAAAAAAATCTGCAGTAAACCACGAATACCTTTAACACATTTATCCTACCTTTTTAAATAATAAGTCTATTGTTGAGTCAAAACGTAAAGTTATATAGTTGTATGTCTATTATTATCGCCGATTTTATGCTAGGTATGTTTGCACCTTGTCTTTGATTTGCAGGTTATATTTGATAAGGAGAAGCCTGAGAGTTCTTAGGAGTTTCATGAGTACAATTCTTGGATGACGATTTAGCCGGGATCATTATTTCTTCTCCAAATTTAAGCATAACCTGGGGAGTACTAGTTTTTTCGCCCTCTTTTCTATTCCCTTTATTCGTTTATGGGTACTTTGTAGAACATTAAGGACAATGTTCACAATAAGTGTAGGGGGAAATAAAAGCCTTAGAAACTATTCTACCATTTGTCTTTGCTTGAACTTAAAATGATGAGTTATCTATCGAAACATAAATCGTAAAAGGAAATTTTGACCCAAATTTAAAATTTTCATCACATAACCGGTGTAACTAAGTAGCTAAAGCGTCTCATTGATAGGGAATTATACGACTAGCACAAAAACCCTTCCACTCAAATGAATTCACCCCTAAAATTGTGAGGTTTACGCCCTTAGATCTTTAGGAATTAGGGTATCCACCATTGATGCCCAAGATAGTTTATATCTCTAAGCTTTCTCGAGTTAGGGAATGTGCAATCATGTGTGTCTATTCTATCGTTATGGATATGCATGTGCGGTTTTGGCGCCTTTTCTAGAGCTCTTAGCATTGATATTAAATTATATGATTGAACCGGTAGTATATAACTTCTAGAACTTGCTTTAGTGATGCATCTCGAGACTGCGTAGTGAGTAATAATATTTGCTAAATGATAAGAGGCACTAGGAATAACCCATGTTTAAAACCTGTAATTGTTATTTTAGTCACCTCGACTATAAAACTATCTCACACCCTTGTTTGCACTCACTTTTAGTGCGAGATTCCCCTAGTGAAACCTCAACCTAACCTTTCATTTTTCTTCTATTTATGTATTACCGAACGACCAAAAGGGGAAATCTAAATAGACTATTCCAGAAGTATGTAGTAGTAAAAATTCGATATACACCCATATAACCAATTGCGCCACCCAAAACCTTAGCCTATCCTACATGTACTCACTTTTAGTATATTGTTGTGTTACACCCTTAGTTAATTATTGGGGTACACAGTTGCTAAGTCCTTATCCTTGTATATATTGTTTTGAGACGATTAAGATTTATGGTAGTATTTATTTTGCGGAAGAATATGGAAGAAAAGTTAAGTCAAGACCCCCATATGTTTGCCAAATAGTCTACATCTTATTTAGATCCAACCAATTCGGGTCATTAGATTAGTTTGCTTATCGAGTCTGTAAAAAGTTCAAGTCGTCAGGGTGATCTTATAAACCCTAATTTGATGTATATATGTTGCATAAATAGTAGCAAAAGTATAATAATATATGAAATAGAAAAAAAATGTACGGGCTACCATTTGCGTTTATCAATTTTATTAATTAGTTTATTTATTCATGTTCAATATAGAGTCAAGAAAAGAAAAAGAAAGAGTTTGATGTAGAGTTTGTATATCTTGTCTGAGTCTTTGACTAGCAACAACGCCAACGTGTATTCGCATATGATAGTTGACTAACCACTTCACTCAAATCCACCCAAATGTCACTCTCCCAAATGCCATCCATTTCCGTTTATATGTATCCCACATAATTACACATCACAACCCTTTAAAGTCCTCTTTGATGGTAACTATTAGTACTTACGCTAGCGGTGGAGGTTTGATCCTTTATCAAGCCTATGGTAACGTATATGTTAATGACTAGGTATTGAGGTTAAGTTTTCGGATTTCCTATATTGTGATTATTCATTATACACCGAGAGGAGAGTGAGAGAATCCAACACTCTATTGTGAGTGTAGTGTATTTTTCCCGTGCTTCTAGTTACGCGGTCTAGTTGGTTGTGCATGAGCCTTTTAATGTGTATGTTAATTGTCCACGATATTTATATTGTAAATCAGTAGTCATGCGTTACATCCAGGCTATCTGCATCAACAGTGCTGAACTCGCCCTCACCTCATACCTAGAGTGGGAGCATGTCAAACAAAACTTTCTGAGGCGGTTAAATCGGCATTCGAGAATATCTCTCCCTTCACTGTCAGTAGCTGGTAATAGCAAAGGTGATGATGGTGCAGGTACTGGTTGTGGTGGTGAGGAAATATGGGGGAGTAGAGATAATAGTAGAGATAATAGAGATGGTGGTGGTGATGATGAAGGTTGTGCAAACAACCAACCGCCGCAATGAGCGCAGTCAAGTAGCGCTCCCATATAGGTCTTGGGGGTCGACAGTTGTCTTAGCCTGTGAACTCTAGGTGGATGGTTTGTGTGGGTGCAAAACTACTGTCTCAAATGCTATGTATCCTTAGCTGAGGGAACATGGTCAATAACAGGTAATGTAGTAGATGCTCCTCCTCGCCTCGTCCTCCTCTGGAGCCTCCTGCTCCTCCTCCTCTTCCTCCTCCTCCTCATCATCATCATCATCATCGGAGGACTCATCATCATCATCCCCTCCATCAGCAGGATAGTTAGCATAATCCTCCTCCTCATTCTTCTCTGAATTGGAGTCAGCAACATAGCCCGGTGATAGAGATATAGGTGAAGCATCAGCAAGTTAGAGGTGATCCTCAATAGGTGCCTCGTCATCAGATGGTGCTAATTACTCTGGGTACTCGGGCTCAGGTACATAATCCGACGAAAGTGGTGCCTGCTCTGGCTCCTCAGGTCTAGGCACATAGTCTGGTGAAGGTGGGTGCTCAGGACCAGGCACGTAGTCTGGAGATGGTGATACCTATCCTAGAGGCTGCAGTGCAGCATCAGGTGCCTCCATCTCATCATCCGAATCCCACTGTAACCTCCATGGCTCCGACTCAGAATAAACAGCCGTATAGGTAACTATGGATGACGAAGACATGACTGCTGCAACAAGCAAAATTGACTTATAATCATGTATATGTATATCAGACCAGTATAGTAATATACGTAATATAATATAAATACGTATATCAATTTATGTAAGCATCTAGTATAACCAACTATTGCAACCAATTGGTGTATGTATGTCCCATGAAAAACTTTTGTATGATGCAATGTTTATGAAAACGGTTATAGTCCAAGTAAAAACATTTGACCTGGTTCTATTAACATTAGGCTATTAGATACCAACTTTGTACACCCCACATAGGGTTCGCAACAGATAGGGTATCCGGGAGTGTTACCTTCATAATACAACAGCACAAAGATATGAGAACACCTCTATATGTGACGTTTTAAAATGATACAATTCGATTGATTGATCGTTTGTTACAAAAGCACCAGATTATATGAGTTTCATGTTGTGAAAAACATAAAGGATTTTGTCCATAACAAAATGTCCCAAAATGTTATGCGTAATCTTTAGTGCATTTTAGACTTAAAATATGTCGAGTGTATCCTGTTGTTGCCACTTATTGACCTGAGAAAAACATGCTTAAAATGTCAACATAAAGTTGGTGAATTCACATGTTTATGTATGTATATAAAGTAGGACCGGAAGATTCAAAGTGTATGACTATTGTAACAGATACAATATCACAAAAATGTAATTACATTTCCCTAAGCTCATGACATTGAAGCTCGACATGTATGAATTGCAATATAAATTGCCAACAATACCCGTGTAGATGTTCAACCCGCAACATCCCGAATCCGACATGGTATACATCTGTTAACTGGTAAACCAACACAAGTAAGCGCTACTCACCCGAACGGGGATGTCAATCCCAAATAGATCTATTTATAACGTTCGCGCTTACAACAGTAATTGACAGTTAGTGATAATGGGCTTAGTGGGTTATCGCTACTTAGGCAAACACGTAATCTTGTTTAAAAGTGTACTTGCGTCCAATATGTAAAACAATGCATGTTTCTCACCTCAAAAGTTGTAAATCATTGTAATCATATAAAATGAGGCTATGAACTCACCTCAAGTGAATGATTTAATTATATAAATCAAATATGTAAATCGTCTCGGAAAATCCAAATGCAACCTAATTAATTATAGGTCGTATGTGTATAATGTATTTGAAATAAATACAGCAATATAAATTATAGAGTTAGATCGCCACCTACTAGTTTTGTTTAAATTATAAATATCGAAACAATATTTAAGTCACGCTTGATGTTAAATGTCCAAGTGTATGCGTCCGTAAAAATGTTATCTTTAACCAATAATTGATTGTTTGTTAATAACACTTGATTTAATGTTTTTATTATTTATATAATGTTATTGTATAAATTGTTTAATCATCTTGTAAAATAATATTTATAAAATTAAAAACATGTATAAATATTATATAGGTAATGTTACATTGTTTTGCAAAGTTTTTATTAAAACGAACCAAAACCATTCATGTTAGGAAAATAGTGTAAATATCAATAGTACAAATACGTGACTTTGAAAATATAATTTTTAAATAGATTAATTACAATATTTACATTAGTTTTTAAAATTTAATTCTATATATATTTTAATTTCATATATAAACATAATATATATTTATATAGCAATAGTTACAAAATTTGTCAAATAATTTTATAACTTAAATAAAATATATATCAATATAATTTATAAAATATTATATTATAATAATAATAGATTTATTGATAGAATATAGTATAGAGATGACACAAATTTAAAATCAAATACATCAATAAACATAAACGTACATACTTATTAAAATAATTAATTAAATTAATAAATAATCTAATAATAAATAATACGTGCACTTTATTAAAAAAACATATCTTTCTCGTTTTAGCTATGTTTTACACGTTCTTTATACCCACGATTTCGTATTGAGAAATCTATCAAAATATTATATTTATAATAATAATTTTATCTGTTAGAACGAGTTACCAGTATGATTGTAATTTATACAAATAAAAAAAAGATTACTTTTTATAAATTTATTTATCGAAAACTTATAAAAATTATATTTCTTTCGTTTTAATTCCGTTTTTAATGTTCTTCATATCCACGAAATCTTTTTTAGTTGATTTATCATAATAACATATTTGTACCTTTTTATCAGGTCTGGAACAGTAATGGTTTTTATAAAATAACTTTTATAAAAACACTTTTATATATTTAATTATCGTAATCTTGTAAAAATCATATCTCCTTCATTATAACTTCGATTTTTAAGTTCTTTATATATCTAGAATCCTCATAAGATGTACTATCATAGACCAATATCCATATATTTTTATTAGGTTCGAACAGTAGCAGGTTGTTATAAAAAAAATACTTTTATAAAAACACTTTTCATTGTAATCTTGTAAAAATCATAACTACTTTGTTATAGCTCCGTTTTTCGAGTTCTTTATATGCACGAAATCCTTATTATATGTACTTTCACAGAAAAATATCAAATTATTTTTATGTGTAATTGAATTTTCACAGTAGCTTTATATAGTTAAACAAATAAGTTTATTGATTAGGTTATAAACTTCACTTCAAGTTTTACAACTTCCTAGGCAGGGTACCTAACCGTTGTAGTGTAGTATAGGTAAGACACGGGGGTTGTTATCGTTCTCTAGGGGAATAGGTGTCAGTAAAGGTCCTAATTGAATATAGCTAAGAACTAGAGGTTGAGAGAAAATTATTTTTCTGTTTTTATATTTTATGAAAGCAAGTAAAATCTCGGGTTTTGAAGGAGGTTTGTTTTAAACTAATAATTTACTTAATCATGTATGATCCTTGGTAGCTTCTGTTAACCCTATTAGCTTGTCACACTAGTGATGTATATGTAGGGGGGGGGGATAGCTATTCTAATGCATGGTGAATTACACGGAGAAAACACGTCTACCAAAATAACGAAGAGAGCAACGCAATAATATGGTAGTATGACGACTATTCAAGGCTCTAGTCTAGATATAACGCGTTTTTTTTACTTAATTCTAAAGGGGATCATCCAACACGGGCAAGGGTAGTATGAAGACTATTACGATGGAATCCTTTTTACGCAATCATGTCTCCAAATCATCCGTATGAGGGAACTAAAATGCAAAACACATCAACAAGAGGCAACAAGTCTATGGATCTACATACCAATTCACATTACAATTTTCATAGCATAAACATTACAAGATCTAGACAGCATGTTTAGATAGAGGAAGCACAATTATATATTAAACAATAAGACATATTGAAAGATAAGAGATAAAAGAACTTCACTATGATGAATCAAGCAACTAGGGATAGTATAGAAGGGTTGGGAAACCCTAAAATACTCCTAAAATCTGGTACACCTTGTTCTCTCACGAACTAAACCCTAATTTCTTCTATCAAAAGTGTATATGAAAAACGTAGAATTGAGTTTGTATATATAGAATTCAGGCCGCAATGGTGTCGCCATTTTCCAAACGCCGTCATCAAGCTAGGGTTTCTTTGGGTCTTCAAACTTGACGGCTGAACCAGACGCTGTCCCCATGATTCAGACGGCTTCCCACTTGAGTCCAGACGCTATTGGGAATATTCAAACAACGTCTCTAGAGCCTGGTCTTGAATCTTCATGAATCTTCATACCCGTTAGCTACCTTGTCTGTTTTCTTCCCAAATTGAGCCCAAATCACGTGTATTTCCACCAAATGTCTTCCAAATGTTAAAAATGTAAAAAAAACAATTAAGCACGTATTTAAGACATTTTTGCATGATTATAAGGGTAAAATGACCCCAAAAAAATGTATAAAATTACACCTCATCACATACCCCTACACTTGGGATTTGCTTGTCCCTCAAGCAAATAAGCTTTTCTACCTTAACAAGATAAATATCGGGGACATTTAACTTACTCTTTAAAGGCTTCATGGCACAACCAACTAGACCTCGTAACTAGAAGCACGGGAAAAATACACTAGCACCTCACAATAAGTGTTTGGATTCTCTCTCTCTCTCGGTGTATAATGAATAATAACAATATGGAAATCGAAAACTTAACACTCATTACCTAGTCATAACATATAAGTTACCATAGGCTTGATAAAGGATCAAACCTCCATTGCTAGCGTAAGTACTAATAGTTACCATCAAAGAGGACTTTAAAGGGTTGTGATGTGTAATTATGTGGGATACATGTAAACGGAACTGGATGGCATTTGGGAGAGTAACATTTGGGTGGATTTGAGTAAAGTGGTTAGTCAACTATCTTATGGGAATACACGTTGGTGTGGTTGCTAGTCGAAGACTTAGACAAGATATACAAACTCTACAAAACTCTACATCAAACTCTTTCTTTTTCTTTTCTTGACTCTATATTGAACATGAATAAATAAACTAACTAATAAAACTGATAAACGCAAATGGTAGCCCGGACATTTTTTTCTATTTATATATATATATATACTTTTGCCCTACTATTTGCAACATATAATACATCAATAGGGTTTATAGATCACCCCTACACTTGAACTTTTTACAGACTCAATAAGCAAACTAATCTAATGACCTAAATTGGTTGGATCAAAATAACATGCAGACTATTTGGCAAACATATAAGGGTCTTGACTTAACTTTTCTTCCCCATTCTTCCACAAAATAAATACTACCATGAATCTAATGTCCCAAAACAATATATACAAAGGATAAGGACTATAGAACCGTGTACTAGCCATATAATCAACCGAGGGTTTAAAACATACTATTTTATAAAAGTGTAGTACATATAGGATTGGCTAAGGTTTTGGGTGGCGCAATTGGTTATATGGGTGTATATCGAATTTTTACTACTACATACTTCTGGAATAGTCTATTCAGATTTCCCCTTTTGGTCGTTCGGTAATACATAAATAGAAGAAAAATGAAAGGTTAGGTTGAGGTTTCACTAGGGGAATCTCGTACTAAAAGTGAGTGCAAACAGGGGTGTGGGATAGTTTTATAGTCGAGGTGACTAAAATAATAACAATTACAGGTTTAACATGGTATTTTATTCTAGTGCCTTACTTATCATTTAGCAAATTATTATTACAACTCACTACGCATTTAGTCATCGAGGTTGCATCACTAAAGCTTCTAGAAGTTATATACTACCGGTACACTCATATAATTTAATATCAATGCTAAGAGCTCTAGAAAAGGCGCCAAAACCGCACATGCATATCCTATACGATAGGAGAATGACACACATGATTTGCACATTCCTACTCGAGAAGCTTTAGAGATATAAACTATCTGGGCTATCAATGGTGGATACCTAAATTCCTAAAGATCTAGGGGCATAAACCTCACAATTTTGGGGGTGAATTCATTTGAGTGGAAGGGTTTTTGTGCTAGTCGTATAATTCCCTATCAATGAGATGCTGTAGCTACTTAGGTTCACCGGTTATGTGATGAAAATTTTAAATTTGGGTCAAAGTTTCCCTTTACGATTTAAGTTTCGATAGATAACTCTCATTTTTAAGTTCAAGCAAAGACAAATGTAAGATAATAGTTCTAAGGCTTTATTCTCCCCCTACACTTATTGTGAACATTGTCCTTATGTTCTACAAGTACCATAATAAAACGAATAAAGGGAATAGAAAAGAGGGCGAAAAAACTAGTACTCCCCTGGTTATGCTTAAATTTGGAGAAGAAATAATGATCCCGGCTAAATCGTCATCCAAGAATTGTCCTCATGAAACTCCTAAGAACTCTCGGGCTTCTCCTTATCAAATATAACCTGCAAATCAAAGACAAGGTGCAACATAACCTTAGCATAAAAATCGGTGATAATAATAGACATTACACCTTTATAACTTTTCGTTTTTGACCTCATCAACTTAGACGAATTATTTAAAAAAGGTAGGATTAAATGTGTTAAAGTATTCGTGTTTTTACTGCAGATTTTTTAAGCAAAGGTACATATTTAGGGAAATTATTACAAAAGATTCTAAAAACAAAAATCAAAATTTTCCTGTACTAGAGTGGGGACGCCGTCTGGAAAATCCAGACGCTTGTCTCCACTAACTGTAAAGAATTATTTTTTCACGTTCAAAATTTCTGCATACGCATATCATTAAGTATTGCCTGCCAAAAAAAAATTTACTGCAGAAACACAAAAATTATTAACCCAAACATATGACTCGATAACAAGAAACGTGAATTAATTCTAAATTATTTATTTGGACTTGTTTTAAAATTTGGTTCTTATAAACCGGATTTTTTCCCTACACTTATCTTTGTAAAGTACCTTTGAATGAGATTAAGACGAAGTTAAAAACATAGCAAAGCATGATTACAACTATTTTCAAACAATAATAATAAACAAATAGAGAGTTAAAACACATGACAGACCTAAAATGCATGAAATTAAAAAGATTGGGTTACCTCCCAATAAGCGCTTTTATTTTTAGAGAGTCTTTTAGCTAGACTTTGAAGTCACTAGTCTTATGTGACTCTGCTTGGTTTCATAGTTTTCATACTTGCTTTCATCTTTTGGGCGTGAGTGCCTTACTTTTAGAGTACTTACTTTTTCATGCTTCAAATTCAAGTTCTTTCATGTGATTAAAACTTTATTTTCTCCTCCCATTCAAGGACGTACTCATTGACAACGCTTAATGTGTTAATCTTGTTTTCATCTCTCTCTTCCAATGTGGGAAAAGGGTCGGGGCTTATGTGGAATTGGACCGTACTTTTTCTGGACCTTAGGCTAATTGTACCCTTGTTGAACTTAATCTTAGCTCTAGCCGTGGTCAAAAATGATGTTCCTAGAATCATGGGCTTCTTTACATCTTCCTTAATATCTAATATCATGAAATCCATCGGGGTAAACAAAACCGGTTACCTAACCAAACACTTTCTTTAGTAATCCTATTGGGTATATGTGTGAGTTACTAGCTAAGGCAAGTCTAACATCGGTTTTAACAAGCTTCTTATCTGTCAACCTATTATATACGAATAAAGGCATAATGTTAACATCAGACTCTTGATCAACTAGGGCGCTCATATCCCTTGTTCCTCCTATGTTACATGGTATCACAAAATTTCCTTACATGCCCATTTTCCTAGTTACTCTTTTGAACATAATGGCCTTTCGTATGGATTTCCTAGGAAGGGAATGGTAATCCTCACACTCCATCTTTCCTGTTTCCATTACTAATAATGGATATCATTAATACCCACACACCCCATGGGGGGTTTCAAAATAAGTCCTCTAATTAGCTTTTCATTTATTTTATGGTTAAGGTAGAAGCTAATGGGTTGTAGTTCGGGTAGCTCGGCCATTTTTCTTTCTTTTCCTACGGATTCCTTAGTTGCTTTTCTAATGGGCTCATCGCCAGTCTCAACAGGTTTACTAACATCATTATTAAGCTCAACTATGTTTTTATCTATGATTTGTTCATGCTTTTCACCCTCATCCTTTTCAATTTTACATAGAGATATAGCGTTAACGTTTTTAGTTGGAGGTTGCCTACTTTCATCTCTAACTAGTAATTTTTTAGGCGTTGAGCTAGACACGAGTTTTTTTTACGAGTTCAAGCATTTCATCCATTCGTTCTTCAAGTTTTTCTTTTCGCTTGATCATGGCTTATTCGAATCTTTCAACCCTTTCGGTGTGTGAAGCCATGTATTCATACATGCGGGTTTCAAAGCTTGGCTCAAGTTCTCGAGGTCGTAGTTCTGGGTACGTTCGTTGAAATGAGAAAGGTATTTTTTTACGATGGTTGGAACGGAGTTGAGTTTACCACATTAGCTTGGTATGGTGGGGGTTGTGTTGAGCTTGTTTTTGGTTTTCTCATTAAGTACTTAATTTGATCTTCAAGCTCAAGCATACGCCGATCGGTTGTACTCGGGACATCATGAGGCATAAAGATAGCCTTGACCGGTTTAGCGAAGTTTCTTGGGTCATTCCAACTTTCGTTGTCATAGAGGGCGAGGTCCTCTAATAGTGCCTATGATTCTTTGTTGTTTTTGTCACGTAGCTTGCCACCGACCGCTTGGTCAATGGTTCACCTTATGATCGGATCGACATAATCATAAAAGATTTGGATTTGGAGCCAAAGATCGATGCCATGATGAGGGACTTTTTGGAGTAAGTCCTTGAAACGAGTCTATGCTTCGGATAAAGATTCACCTTAGTGTTGTTGGAACATCAAGATATCATTTTGAAGTTTAGAAGTCCTTCCTGGTGGAATTAATTAAGCAAGGAAACGAGTAGTAAGATCCTCCCAAGTAGATATGGATCCCGCGGGGAGACATTCAAGCTAATTGCTAGCTTGGTCTCGAAGGGAAAATTGAAATAAACGCAGGCGCGTTCTTTCCCTAGTTTCAACATTAAGGTCAATGGAGTCCACAATTTTTAAGAAATCCTTAAGATGTTGATTCGGATCCTCGGACCGAAGTCCGTGGAATGAGCATCCTTGCACCAAACGGATGGTGTCGGATTGAAGAGGTGCCAAATCATTCCAGTTGGGGACTTCAATGGTATTTCGGTAGCCCTCGTAGCTTACGGTCGAGAATAATCTCCTAAGGTACGGCGTGGATTTTCGTCTCCCATTGAGGTTAACGAAAAGATTTACGAACTAAGGACTCGAAAGGAAAAGTTTGATACAAGAAGCTAATTAGACAGAAAATTAAAATCTTACTCGAAAGGATTCAAGTAAGTAGATCTAAGCTAAATAAAATCGAAACCTAAACTAGTTTCTACTCCTTCGCAGTGGCGCCAAAAACTTTTGATGAGGTTGTAAACTTCACTTTAAGTTTTACAACTCCCTATGCATGGTACCTAACCGTTGTAGTGTAGTATAGGTAAGACACGGGGGGGGGGGGGGGGTGTTGGGTGTTATCGTTTCTAGGGGAATAGGTATCAGTAAAGGTCTAATTGAATTATAGCTAAAAACTAGAGGTATAAGAGAAGACTATTTTTGTGTTTTTATATTTTATGAAAGCAAGTAAAATCTCGGGTTTTAAAGGTGGTTTGTTTTAAACTACTAATTAAAACTAAATTAAACTAACTAAGATTAGAGGAATTCGTATGATGAAAGAATAGTGTTTACTGAATCATGTATGATCCTTGGTAGCTTCTCCTAACTCTGTGCTCTGTCACACTCTGTGATAATTTTGTATATGTAATGGACTATTCTATTGCATGTCGGAATTACACGATGAAACGCCGTCTATCTAAAATATGCTAACTAGAGCAATGCACAAGTAGGTAGTATGTTCCGGGGTGGTGGGGGGTGGGAAAAACAATTTATTACAAGGCCCCTAGTCTAGATAAACGCGTTTGTATTAATACCTAAAGGGGATCATCCACACACGGGTAAGGTAGTATGAAGACTATTACCGGTGGAATCCTTTCTATGTAATCATGTCTCCTAAGATCTCACGATAAGGGACTAACTGGCATACACCATCAAACAAGTATGGCAACAAAGTTCAGATCTACATACCAATTTACATACAATCATAAGAAAACACTTAAAAGATCTAGCCAAGCATGTTCAAGATAGAGGAAGCACAATTATATATCAAACAATAAGAGACATTTGAAAGATATGAGATAAAAGAAACTTCATACTATGATGAATCAAGCAATAGGGATGTATAGAAGGGTTGGAAACCCTACCTACTCTTTAAAATATGGTTCACCTTGTTCTCCCACGAACTAAACCCTAATTTCTTCTATCAAAAGTGTATATGAAAAACGTAGAATTGAGTTTGTATATATAGAATTCAGGCCGCGGTGACATCGCCATTTTCCAGACGCCATCGTCAAGCTAGGGTTTCTTTGGGTCTTTAAACTTGACGGCTGATCCTATCGATGTCCCCTTGATTTAGATGGCGGTCAGTTTAAGTCTTAGAACGCGGTCAGGAATATTCTGACGGCGTCTCCAGAGCCTATTTAGTCTTGAATCTTTTTCAATCTTCATACCGTTACGCTACCTAGTCGTTTTTTTCCAAATTGAGGCCCAAAATCAGTGTATTTCCATCCAAATGTCTTTCAATGCTTTAAAATGCAAATAAGAAACGATTAAGCACATATTTAGATATTTTTTGCATGATTATAAGGGTAAAAATGACCGTAAAAGTGTATAAAAATTACACCCCCCACCCCACCTCATCATTTATAAACTTTATTTTATAAACTTTAACATGTTTTATATAATACAAGTCCTCTAATATCACTAATACAACATCATTTAGTATTTTTTAAGTCCACTAACTATTGTCCATGATTTTATGCCCAATAAAATATCCCACAACACTTATTTATAAACTTTATAAACAAACTTTTAATAAATAAATTCATAAAATAATTCCATAATTTTACCAATACTTATATAAGGTATATTCTTGCATTCTAACACATTTTTAGCAACATTTCATCATGTGTAAAATATAAATTCGATATGTAAGCTCACTTTATTTTATAAACTTATAAAATAAATATAGATGGTGAAGAACAATATAACAAATATATATAAACATGTAAATGAAGTATTAGAAAAGATTAGGGTTATGCTTGGACCTCAAGTGAATGGATGAAGATGATATACAAAATCTAACCCAAGTATTTTTAACTCCAAATACTTTCAAGAAAACCCTAATTTAACCTTGAAAACCCTAATAATCTTGCTTGAATAAACCTTGTATAAATAACCAACCCAGCTTCCAAAACACTTTCAAATACCTTAGATATCACTAAATAAAATACATAGCACCCACCCCTATACACTTGTACCTTTGTAAAATCAAAAACAATGAAAGTATTTTCTAGCTTATTTGAGCCATGGCTTATGGCATAAGAATGAGAGAGTTTTTGTTTTTTTTGCTAAATGAAGAAGATGTAAATGAATTGCTAGCAAATAAGATCCAATTTATAGCCAAAAATATCTTTGAAAACCATTTGATATTACCATGGTATTAGGGTTGTTAGGTTCGTTTCTTACAAGTGACCATGGGGGGAGGAAATGGTGGATGTGTAAGAAGGGTTTATGGTATTTGTGTAAGAAATGCATGGCATATATAGGAAAGTTGATGTGAAACTTGTAGAAGTTAGTTGTCCTTATATATTGATCTTCTAGAAATATAAAATTTATATTATTTGGTGCTGGACCGCACACAAGCAACCGGCCAAGTATATGTAATGTTTAGAAAATGTATTAATTTTTTAGTATTAGGTATAATTGTGGAATTTTTGATTGAGTATAGATAGGTAGATGGGTTTTACTTGTATAGCAAATGGTTCAGAAAACGAAACGTAAACAAATGTATGGTATGATCTTGTATCTTGTGTAGTGTAAATCATTATGTCACATTCTTGTGTTTTTGCTGCTGACGGGGTGTGACAGATTGGTATTTAGAGCCAATGTTATAGAGAATACTAGTTTTTTGTAAAAAACACAACTATAACCAAACTATAGTTTTCGTAAAACCTCGAACATGATGAAAGTTGACTAGCCCAAGCAGTTCATGGTATTTCCTAAATTACGTATAGCCTGATCAACTATGCTTAATTTATGAAGAACTATAAAATAATAGGGTTAGTTTTCTAAATTTATGTTAGAGGAGGGAAGGGATATGTGAGAAGTGAGACCACCTAAAAATGATAGGATGTGAAATGATGAGAACACTTGCGAATGATTGAGTTCGAGAGCATATTGATTTTTAGGGATTCCATGCTGGCACTTAGTAGTAGTAGTATGCGATGCCTTGAGAATGTAAGTGAAATTATCGCGGGTAGCGATGTTGATTGACTGATGTTGGACCGTGGCCTTGCCTTAGAGTGATTGCATGTGTGCTTAAGAGTTCTAGTAGAATCATCGCAGGTAGCGACTTGAATTAAGGGAATGCTTTTGTGAATTATGTGCTTTATGTGATAACCAGAAGTGCCCATTCGGTATTGAACCTGGTCGGCGTTTATATGTTGTTCATGTTTTCCCGATATATTTATTATATATATATATATATATATATATATATATATATATATATATATATATATAGGTGGGATTTTTGATGCAGCAATTTTACACATACGTAAAATTTAATATAAAATAATATATAATCCCGAGAGTAATTAAGAAAGTTACCAAGTTACCCTTGATAAAATTCACTCTCAAAAATATTTATAATTATAAAATATAAATAGCGTATATTAAACCGGGTAAGTTATGATACCCGGTCGTATTCCCCAAATGAATCGTGCAATGGAAACTTGTTTAAGTTTGGGATCCTGGATTTGAATAAGAAAGAGATATTTTGATTTATTTATACTACTAATATTAAAGGCACACAATTAAACAATAATTAACATATTAAATACTTAGAAGTAAAATAACAATGGTGACATTTAGAAAACAAATGCAATTTAAATCCTAAAATTATAAACTAAATTCCCAATTCTAAATTAATGCTAATTAAAAATATTTTTTAAAGGCTTTTTGGGTTTTATATGAATTAAACACTAATTAATCTAAATTAATTCCTAAAAATAGAAATTTAATCGATAAAAATTAAGAAAAATACTTTTTAAGCTAACTTAATCCTAAATTACTTAAAAAGATGCGAAAAACATTTTTTTATCTACTAAATTTTTCTTTTATAAAGGTTTTAAAATAAAAAAAACTAAAGGTTTGAAAATTAAATTGTTTTAAAACTAAAGGTAAAATTAAATTTTTTTTTTTAAAAAAATATAAAACTTAAACTAAAAAATTCTATAATAATTCTTTTTATATAAGAGAGAAATGTCAGAAATTAATTTTATTAAAAGCTAATTTAAAACTATTTATTAAAAAACTAATTTAACTAATTAAAACTAAAAACATTAATTTTATTACTTAATTAATACTATTTTATAATACTCTAAATAATCAAAACAAACACATGGGCCGAAAGTGACACAAATCAAAATTGAGGGTAGGCGGCCAAACATTTATGTTTTATAAAAAACACAAAGTTTGATCACTTGACAGAAATAGTCCCTGGACTTAGGATTAACGAGACTTAACAATCAAACTAACTAAGGACTAACTATGTAATTAACTAAGGACTAATTATGCAATTAACAAGGACTAACTGTGTAACTAACAGAAACTATAAAAATGCAAGACAGGCCCCTGAACTCCCTAACTTCTAACAAACAGCATCCCTTTTTTATAATAAACAGCTTATTATCTTAAGAATTTAAAAAGCTAAAACTATTTGAAACTCAACTCTTACTTATTTAAAATAAGCTAAATAAGCTTATCAGCTTATAAGCTCTAGCAACTCAATAATCTACCTCTTAAACTAAATAAGCAAAGCAAAATAAAAGGCACTTGACAGAATTTAACTACTTAATAAATTCTGCTTAATCAAACATTAGCAAATCCTACAGCTTATTTAACTATTGCTAAACAGATTATTAAAATAGATAACCAACAGCTTATTAGGAAAAAGAAAAAGGACAAATGTAAAACGTAAATGGTGTGTACCTTAGTGTACCTTAGCATAAACAGCAATAAGCTGTGTGGAGCTTATGGCTTATTCACATAAGCCCTTATATCAAAATCAACAATCCTAATCTAGCCCTACTGCTGACCAATTGGACTCTAAAACCATTTGGAGTCTCGGCAGTCATCCTACTCCAATAGAGACTCCAAGCCTTGAACACGATCAACACAAACACAAATACTTTGAAGGATTTAAAATGAAGAAACGATTTAATATAAAATAACACTTTTATTAAAACTGAAATAAAATTCTTACAACTTTGAAACAAAGTAACATAACATGAAAATTACAATCGATGAAACTTAAAAAACTGAATCGAAAAGAAATTAAACTACTAAAATAAACTAAAAAAAATTAACTACTAAAAATTACAATTCGAAATGCTGGAATGATGGGGGTATTTATACCCGAAGCTTGATCTCACCTCCTTCTCTAGATCCTTCTATTCATCTTCATCTCAGCCCTTCGATTACTCTTTCTCCTTGATCTTAAAAGTAAGCCGTTGGATTAAAAGAGGGTGCACCCGGATCATTGACGTGGCTAAAGAGTGTGTTAGTTATGTGAGTGTAAACAATCACACACGTCACATCACCCAATGAGAATCCTTCTTTCAGCCACGGTGGATTGGGTTGTGGTATGGATTGATAGTGATGGATGGGTTAAGGAGTGTGAGAGGGTTATTAACCCTATGGTTAATTAGTGTGTGGGTGAGTGGTTTGTAAACTAGGGTTCTTGGTGTTCTTGAGGTGTTCGTGTGTGTGTGAGTGAGAGTTGATCGAATTTGGGGTAAATGGGGTGCACAGTAACTGTAAAAGGTTTATTAACTAACCGGGTAGAGGTGGGTTAGGGTTGGGTAGGATCGGGTTGAATTGGGTTAGGGGTAAGCGTGTGATTGGTTGAGAGATGGATCCATGGGTAGATTGACCCGGGTATATGACCCGCGCCTTTTATAACTTTGGGGAAATTGTATTTTCGGCCCTTGTGTTTGGCAAGCACAATTCCAAGTTATAATTATAACTTCCATAGATTGCAAAATCACCCCTTGAACTTATAAAACAATGGAGTTGGGTTTGGAAGTTGACTGTGGTTTAGCTGCAGTTGACTGTAGAAGGCTGAGGCATGATTTCTCTGGCTTCGGCTTTGATTTCTTTAGCTTCAGTTGATCACTCATCCCTTCTCTCGTGTGTATTTTGATGATTTTCTTGCAATATTTGACATATCCATTACTGCACACAATAAAACTCAGATACAAAGCCGGCTTTATTTTTGAATTTTGATCCGTTTGGGTTTTATCTTGGGTTTATTTTAGCATTAAATAGTTATGTGTATTTACAACTTATTTAAAATTTCCCCAAACTAATTTTCGATTGTGTGTCCTCACGCATAAATTATCACATGCCTATATCAACCAAATACCTCAATAAATTCCGCCAAATAAAAACCTTTGAAAAGTAGCAAAGAGTTTTATTGAGAGTAAAGATAAGAGATCACAAGTATATAACACCCTGACTTCCCATTTTCTTAGATTTTTCTCTTTTTAGGGAATTTTCTTGTTATTAACTTCCTAATTAAATTTAATTGTAGTTGACATCAATGCAATTGTTTTCCAATTACCACATCGGTAACTTTAGGTTCATAGATCAAAAAAGCACATTTAAGTGTCTCTAATAAGATATACTTCTTTCATCCCCGATTTTTCCAATGTTTCCCATGCTAAGCTTTAAAACAAGATCATTGTTAATTACAAGTCATGACACTAACACTGCTCATACAATATTAATTGTTGTACTTTACTTGTCCTCCACAAATCCGTATTTTGTATCCAGGATTTTACTTAAGTCATATTCCCGAAGGCTCTTTAAGATTTTGTTTCGATACTTATCAATTCAGGAAAAATAAAGTGCAATGGTTAAAAAACGCTTTTAATAGGCTCCTAGCCCTTCTCAAAGTTTCAAATGCAATCAGATTAAAGTCAACATCGAGGCGACCAAATTTGGTCTTTTTTTTAGGCTACTTAAGCAAGGCACCATTCATGTCAAATATACCTTTAAGGTTCTGTAGACTATGAATGGACCAATTCTCATTTTGCACCATATACCTTAGGCTCTTTAAGGCACTAACAAGACAAAAAACTTAAGGCTACATTATTAAACCTCAGTTCCTTTAGTAGGCTACAACATCGGCCAGTGGAACTCCGACCCGATGTTGCAAACATTATTTGACTTCGGATTATATAAGTAAACATCCGGTGTCTTTTATCTCGTCAGCCACATTCGATAGCGAGTCGACACGTGGGTTATTCTACTTATTATGACACCGGGAACTCTACCTTATATGAAAACTCCAACATCGGGCCACGCCCTCCGACTCGATGAAATTAATCTGCACGAGATACTTATTTATTATATTTTTGTTATTTTTTAAGCCGAATTAAGTTATTCCTGGTTGTGTATCATCTAATCACAAAGGAACTAAAGAAACTTCTACTAAGCTAATTATTACCAAAAACCATACAAAGACTCTTTTATTAAACATTCTTATTAAAGTGAAACAAGCTAATGGGAGGAAAAGCCACTATGAATTACATATGAGCTTGAAAGAAATCAACTATTTACGTTTAATATCAGACTTATAAAATTACACTATTCATTTCTTGTCCTTCACAAAAGAAAATTTTGCAAATGCTTAGCCATATATAAATTCCAACTGGCCATATTTAAAATCTACTGTGATTAGCACTAAGCTTTCATTTACTAACGATTCAAGTCTAGCATTTCATGAGAATAGCATAAACTATCTTCATTAATTGTTAAGGGAAAAAGCTAGAACTCAACACGTTCAATCGGGTCAAAAATTACTTCTTATTCTTACCAACGGAAAACATACATTTTTTGTCTTTAACACATTTTTTTTTTAATATGGATTAAAAATTTAAAATTTTTGCTATTTTTGTGGGAAAACGGGTACGTGAGAACAAAACAATAAGCAAGCACATTAAATCGATAGAATCCCTCCCCCAAATAAAATGAAACATTGTCTCTCATGTTTTTAAGTCGGGCCTACGAAATATAAGAGTTTATTAAGTAGACAAAAGATAATTCGTTAATCGGATTATAAATGAAAGGCTATTGATCTCCCAAACTAATTTCACCATAAAGGTTGAGGAACTCGAGTGCATCGGAACATTAGGCATCGAACACGAGAGGGATTCTTGAAATTTGGTTAATCCTGCCAAATCACAAACACATACACAAACAAACGAGATAGAAACGAGGGGCTGGGCCCCTCAACATCACAACACATTAGAGGTTTAGAAAATAGAAAGAAAAGGATAAGCATGGGGTGAACTCCCACGAAGCGGCTTGTTTTTAATCACCGAGTCGCAAGCTCGACTCGATCCCTGAATTCAGTTGTCCTTAGGGAGAGCAAATAGAAACGTTCATTGAAACTGCCACTGGATTGTGAGGATTCAGGATCAAAACAAAAAATCTCACTTCTAATGGAGAATAAATCAAGGTGATGCTTGTTAAGTGAGAATGGAAGAAAATTCCAAATGATAAATGCAAAGGAATTGACATCTTCAACATTTAGAGGAAACGTCTTCTTACTTTGGTAGAAATTAAGCACAGCATTCTTCAAACATTCATTGGGTGGTTCTGCCGGAGGTAGAAGAAATGATGGTTTTTTGAAAACCTAAAGAGCTCCCGGAGGAATATGTTCTATTTTAAATTACTTTATCCACATGGTATAAGATTTTTATCATGAATGCTATGATAAAACTAGTTACCCTGGTTTGAATTATTTTGGTCCTCGTTTCCGAGTGAATTCAAGGTAACATAGACCGACAACTCCGCACGTGAATGGCGAGTCGGAATCTAAAGAAGGAATTCTAGTGGTAAAAATACTTGTGGTGATGATAGAGTCAAATGAAATGGGTAAGTCTTTTTCAAATCCTTTAGTTTGGAAAAATGATCATTAAAATCAATTGGATTATCAAAAGTGATTCTAATTGGCATGACAATGGTATCAATTGGAACATCACTTGAGATTTCATCTTCTTTTTCCTTGATTTCTTCAACTTCTTGAGAAAGAGGTTTTGGTTTTTTATGTAAGTAAGTTGCCAAGATACAAATTATCTTTTTCCTAATCGCAATTCGAGTCATCATTTTCCACACAAATCGGACTAACGAGAAAAACATCGGTGTTTTCCATGAACAAACCTTCTCTCCGGTGAGAGTAGGGAAAGTAGGATTGCTACTTAAAACTTCAAGGGTGGTAGGGAGGGTAAGATCAATTCCCGGTGGAATCGAATCTTTTTCAAGATAATCTTCTAATTCACTTGCTTCCGGTGAAGTAAGTGTGGAGGAAGAAGAAGACTTAATCTCGACATCCTTATTATTTTCTTCAAAGAGCGGATTCACGTTGCTGGATTTGAAACTATCATTGAATTCGAAAAGAGAATTTGAGGTAATTTGAAATGTTTCTTCTTGAAAGTCCTTTTTAAGAATGGAAACATCATCACCCGGTGGTAATGAGTTAGGAAGAGTGAATTCATCGGTGAATTCCTCGAAAGTAGAATCTCTAGTCTTCATCGGAGAAGAACTAGGAAAAGAATCATTGGATTGAATAGTGGGACTGCCACTATACATCTGAGCAAATAAATCCTTAAAACCAATGTAATTCGGAACGTTAAAAATATCAATCATGTTGATTGATTCAACTTTTTGAATACCATTAAGTTTCGATTTCTCACTTTGCATGTTCAACGTTAAACTTTCATTTCCATCACGAAGGATCAACTTTTC
>BQNB010062429.1:0-36077 GCA_026074375.1 Tanacetum coccineum | reverse complement strand
AAGCAGATTACCAAACCGCTACGTTGAAATATGAACTTTTACACCTTAAAACACCTAAAAATCACCCTTTTGAACGTTTTGACTTGGATTCTTTTGCACAAATGAGTACTACAAGGCTATAGCAACTACAAAAACATGAATTTTAACACCATAAACGTGAAAATCAATGAAATTCAAGAACAAGAGCTAAGACCTCCTAAAACTCAACTTTTGATCTAAACCAAGCACTAAAACGCACACACAAATGATCTAATCATCCCATGAGCTCTGATACCAATTGTAGGATATTGGAAATCATAACACAATGGAAGATATATGGATTAGCCAAATCTAGAGAGAGGAAGTTGGAGAAAAGCTTTCTAGAGTGAGAAAGTGTAACATGTAAATGAAATGACTAACCACCTCTTCCAAGGCATGGAAGAGGCTTATATAGTAGCTTACAAAATCAGCCCTTAGGCTATGGTATGGGCTTACACGTTGGGCTTTATAGCCTGGCCCATTACCGAACATTACATATTAAACGTTAAACTACGAGCTACGATAAATGATACATTACACGGGGTGACCGAGTCTTTTTCTAATATCTAACACAATTAAACGCATCCGCATAAAGCATCCTATTTTCTGATCATAATCTATCTTAGGGATTAAAGCAATGGTGATCTTGTTAAACCCTAGCTCATAGAGACTTTACCCACTTACTGCTTAATGACAATTTATATACTAGTAGTCCACTGGACAAGTCTTTACCAATTGATTAAGAACGTACTCGTTGATCCCAAGGGTCACCTGCCGGTTCAACTAAGCTCACTAATCTAAAGGCGAAGATAGGTCATTATTTGTGATCCTATTGGTCTAGATATATAAATCACTATATGGAGAGCCATCCCGGTATCTAGCTAACGTGGTCGGTATCACTAGATCCAGTTGAAGTCGCATACAAAATCACGTAAACAAGTATAAATTGATAAACATAAACAAGCAATCAACGATAAATTAAGCATTTGAGATAAACAAACCAAACATTCAAATCTTCATAATAATGACTAATACCCAAGGGTATTAGCCCTCAAATGTCATAATCAATATAAGAGTAATAATCCATCCAAGGTAAACTAACCGAGTTAAACGAATGATACCATAAATCGAACGATTACTAAAGTATAGGAGATTACAAAGTGTTTACTATGGAATTGATAGTTTTGCTTGACCTCTTCTGCGCTTCTTGTCTTTTGAAAATCGACTTTTGTGGTTAAGGTATCAAAAATATGATCAAGCACTCTGAAAACCCGTTTTTAGGTTTTCTATTTATAGGGTCTGGAATTTGGTCGATACGGCGTATAGAGATAGATAGATACGGCGTATCGGGGGTTTCCTGAAGTACAGACCACGTTTGATATCTTCCAGAATATTTTATTACTTTATATTGAATAATGCGTATAGATGTCTCCTGGATATGGCGTATTGGACTTTATATCTTCGTGGTTTCTTGTGAAGTGCAGGCACAGATACGCCGTATCTTCCTTGATGGATGCGGCGTATAGGATGTCAAAGTCAGTTTCTTCATACTTCTTCGTTTAAGCTCCAGAATGCGTGCTTTTTTTACTAATCTTCACCAAGTACTCCATAATTACTACAATTCTCAAATACAAACGATTAAATAACAATTCTTGTAATAATTATACAAAATGGGTTATTTATATGGGATGAATGATGTTATAAAAGTGACGTTATTTGATGTCATCAAATAGATAATTTTTTTGATTTATATCTTGCAAATTAAAATATACACTACAACATTTGCTATATTCCCCAGCCACAAATCCGGGGTATCCCGGGCGACTTGTCGCTGGGGATACCTTTCCCGGGCGACATGTCGCCCGGGATAAGTGGAACGGAATAAAAGTGACGTTATTTGATGTCATCAAATATCCTCCCACTTGAATCCTACTTGTCCTTAAGCAGCCTTTAGAAGTTTATGAAAATGTATCCCTAAGGATTTTTCCCATTAAGCATTTATTCGATCAATTACAAGTACACAACCAAATACCTCACGAAATAGGAAGATGAAAACACTCAAATCACTTAACTAATCTATGTGGTAACATGTAACTAATTCACTCAATTGCTCGGTCGTGACGAGTATTCTATAATAGGCTTGGAAAGGATACACATCTCCACCATTAGAGCTAAGGAGTAACAAGTTTATAAAGGTAAAATGGGTTTTTGTAATAAGGCTTAGGGTTGATAATTCTACAATCTTTCACCAAAAGTACCACACCAACAAGGCAGCTGAATCACACATACGTGGTCGTAACGACGGAATAGACATGTATGTTCGATCACATCCTCATTCGAGTTTAACCAAGGGTTAGGATGAAGAATGATATAGGGTGTGGATATTCTAACTTTGACCAAAAGTAATAAACCAACAAGGCAGCAGAATCACACATACATAGCCGTAACGACGGAATAGACATGCATGACTCAATCACATCCTCGTTCGAGTAAAACCCAAGGTTAATGATTAGGAAAGGAAATAACTTGTTGTTAAATAAAATTTACAAAACAAATAGATTAAGTCCAAACAGATAAGGTACAAGTTGCTAGACACTTTTTTTTACCATTACTATGATAAAGACACAACTATATACATAAACGTCTTGATCATATATCAAAAACAACAACCTAAGTTGGCGTTCCCGTAACGGTCAACTTCCCAATCATCCCATACTTGACATACTTTTACAAAGGCAAGTGGCGATATCTTCCACCTTATACAAAACTTTACATCATCGATTTATAACAATCCATCAACCAATAATCGATCCTTTAAATAATTCCATCAGTTTAAGCTTTTACGAACCGACTATCTTCAAACTTTCCTCCTCTTTTTTTGTTGTGATTTTTCAAATTTTCTTGATTTTTTTAATACATAACTACGAATCTCGGTGTAATTTCACTATCTTTACGATCATAATATCTCTGGATAATTTCCTCTGTGATTCTTTGTTCTTTGGACGTACCAATAATTGTGATGGTAGTAAAAATACATGAGTTTTGACTACTTTTTACATTCCCATTGCAATGTGCAAATTTCCCAACCATACCAGAGATATGAAATCTGTTAATTTGCTTGCGTGTGTTTTAGTGTCTTGAATTGGTTTTAGTCACCACCAAACCCGTGCCAGTCTCTCAGACTGAAAAACCCCCTTATCGATTAGATTTAGGATTAACATAGGTTAAGCATAGGTTTAGCATAGATTAGGCTAACTTAGATTAGAAAAACCAAAGTATTAATAAATTAAAAGTGTTTCTCGCTCTTAGTGATCGACACCTTACTTATCACAAAACTCCCACCGACCAGGTACATTGCCTGTTAAAGTGTTGTTTTTGGTTAAGTCAGCAAAATATAAATTTAAAACTTGAATCATGAAATTAACAACCATACGACGACACATCACCAAGCCAAGTTCTAAAGTCTACAATATCACCAGAACACTCATATTTTTGTGGGATTTTGGGTAAACATTTAGAAACGGATAAGGCTGAATCCTTACAATATCTAATAAGGGTTATGTGTGCAGGATATGTAACCATTAATTTCACAAAAGTATGCTTGAATTTTTTTTTAAATTTGAGCATAATTTAAGCATTTTAATGTGAAAAATAGAACAAGTATCGTTCTAATTCCCACCCCCCACTTAAATTATACAACGTCCTCATTGTATAGATAAAATATTAAAAATGAGAAATTAAAATAATTAGAACTAGAAACTCCCCTGATTTTTGCTCGGTAGATGTTAAGTTTATGAGCAAGAATGTGTGTTGTAAATGCGTCTGAATTCCAGCCTGGCAACAACACACATAGGATTCCAAATGTTCGATACTTCACCAATGTTGTAGATTTCTTTCCAACGAGGTCATGTGCAAAATATACGAAAACCATGCAAAATCCTATCTTGGGTATCCCAGGGTTAATAAAAAGAATAAAAATAAAACTGTACAGGCAGTCAATACGCCGTATCCAAAAACCTGGATACGCCGTATAAAAAGACCTGTAAAAAGTATCTATACGAGTCAGTTCTGTTAAATACGCCGTATCATATAATGAATACGCCGTATAGACAGAGCTGACAATAAAGTTTTAAATGTAGAAAAATAAATGACTGATAACTTCCAGACATTCAATACGCCATATGGTATGGAGCGGATACGCCGTATTGATGTTTGGGAAGGCAGACTCGATAAAAAAATAAAAAACAGTCCGAGTTGTCTCTCGGGAAGCACTTTTCATTTAATTAGTCTTTATGTCACAACCGGCAATTTTCAGAACTTTAAATGACTATTTTGACTTTTTGGGTCCGACTTGACTTTCTAACTGTTTGACCTTTTATTGGCACATAAAAACGATTACCGCGTAGCCGGTAAATTTTTGAAACATATTTAAATAATAAATCATTTTTATTATTACTTATCTCTCATTTACAAATTTATTTTTCAAATTTATTTGACTTAAAAACGAGAAGATATCTCACAAATTGTGAAAACCGCATACGACCCGTACCGACGCGAAAATAATTAAGTTATATTTTATTATCGCAATTTATTTCATAAAAATATGTAATAAAATATTTTACATTTTATTCAAAAACGTTTGTTAAAAACGCGAATATTTGAGTCAAAGTTTTATTTTTAAGGACAACGCTTGCCCGTGACACCCAATGGCTACTAAATAAATAATAATCATTTTAAATATATTTAAAAAAACATTTATAAAATAATAGTCGAGTAAATACTCATTTACATATGTTATGAGGTTGATAATATCATGAAATAATGGATATATAAGTATTGTAACATGTTGGTTAAGTGTAAACATGTATATGTTTAAAACATGTAATTTTAGTTACTTAAGAAAGTTTTAAGGTTTTTTTTTAAGCCTTGTTAGTCTTGATACTTTGGAAATTCATAGGTACGCAATATGTATCTTAGACCTCTATTATATGTAAGACAAGTATCTATTAAGTCTTGAAAACTTGTGGTATTTTATTAAGTTAAATGTATATTGTAAAATTATTAAAATGGTTATGTATAAGTATTTTTAAAGGGCTATTTTGGTTTCGAACTGTTAACTAGCCCTACCATTGTTTTAAAAATATAGTATGCCTCATGACGGATTCCAAATGATAGAAACTCGAAAAAACCGATTTATAAGAAAAAGATACGACGATTTCAAGTTTTCGTTAAATATATACTTTTATAAAACTATTTTTATAAAAGTTATATTCAACCACAGATAATTTTATTACTTTTAAACATCCATAAAATCGATACAAACTTTTAAATACGAAGGAGTGCTCGAAAGATATCGCTAAAACGGAGTTAAAACGAATAAAGTTACGACATTTATTGAGATTTCGAGGGGGGGGGGGGGGGGGGGGGTTAACTAATCTATAAAAATAAATTATAACTGTTCTTAATGAACAATAAAAAATCACTATTCATCATGAAAACTAAGATTGGAAAATGTTATATTTTGATAAACTCGTCTTAATACGAAGGCGTGGACGTAAGAAACGAAAAGATGATTTCACTCTTCGGGTTGCGTATCGTCGAGTGTTTACCATTCATTCATGGTGAGTTTCATAGCCTTTTTTACTAGTATACTATATAAACGTTCTTTACTTATAATTATGATCTTCATCTTTAGGGTGCGTATCGACGAGGTTGTTGGATTTACGATTTAAAGTGTACCCTAGCTCATCCATAGTCACTACATGACCTCTAATTAGATAGCCCATAACGATAGTGATGTTGGCTATGACGACCTATAAATAATCATGTGTTTAGTACCTTATACGACCCTATATTGGATTAGTTGCATTCGATCGTAGCCGTGACATATTTTCTATTGTGAATAACTTATTTGATTACCATTCACTGAGTGAGTTCATATAGCCTTTTTTCTATCGACTTGTTTACAAACTTACGAAGGTGAAATTACATGTGCTTGTTTTACTACGGACACCAAAAAAAAAAAAAAAACAAAAGT
Organism: Tanacetum coccineum; assembly: GCA_026074375.1. Classification (NCBI taxonomy): domain Eukaryota; kingdom Viridiplantae; phylum Streptophyta; class Magnoliopsida; order Asterales; family Asteraceae; genus Tanacetum; species Tanacetum coccineum. The sequence goes on along the minus strand of BQNB010062429.1, from coordinate 30,022 downwards.
GTTCTAAACTGTATGCTACTCCAGTTGTGCTGTTATTATTGGATTGATTAGTTACACAGTGCCATCTAAGTCCCTAATATCATGAACTGTCAATTGCTATTATAGTGAGCGCTAGTGTTGTGGATAGATCTATCAGGACTAACAATCCCCACCAGAATTTATGTCACAAGTTGATATGAGTGCCATTTACATGTATGAGGAACTGTAGGCTGTTTGGCAGACACCCTACTATTTGGCGGCTCAGACCGACAGTTAAGGAGCTTCGGGGTTATGAGCTCTTAGCGCATTTAATACATGTTTTTGGGACTACTGAATTTGTGTCATAGTCATACTCTTCACTAAATCTTATGGTCCACTCTTTACTTGATAAACCTTATGATATCACTCAACCCGTTGTGTTGAACTTTTTGCATGTTTTAAATTTCAGGTTCTAAGGGTATAAGCTAGGATGGAGCCGTGTGGATACATTGAAGATGGATTCCTTATTTTTCTATGTGTTTATTTAAATTCAATGCAACTTTTATTCTATAAATAATTTAAGTCACCTTTTGGTGTATAAAGGCTTTTGTTTAATTAAAAGTATGTGGAAATGTTATGACTTTTTAAACATATGCGACCTAAATGTATGAACTCTGACTATTTTGCTATGCATCGAATGAACATACAATCTTTAAAACGTTCCATTTAAGGTCGTCCTATATCTTGATTATAGTGCTTTGACGTAGACCCATTGTTACCATTCCGCCTGCATTACCAGAATTATGGGGGAGTTACGATAGTATCTGAGCCAGGTTAATAGGGAACTGGGTCATTTCAACCCTAGTCTATAACCAAAATTTTTAAAGATTTTCTTTTCTTTCATTTTCAAAATACAGAATCCTTCATCGCTGATCTGATATCCGCGCGCGCATTACCTGAGCTTACTTACTCTTATAACTAATCATTCGTTGTTTTATGTATTTATATATAATACACTGCGTTTTAATTCGATCCTTGTGTCTATATTTTAGGTATTACTTTCATTCGTATGTGTCGGTTATATAAATCATGACCATTCATGATTATTCAATGATTATTATAGAATTCTTATTTTCTCGGTTAGTATCATATACCTCGACTCAATGTACTCTTACAAAAATTTTTTTTTTTTTTTCTTACCGGATTTTGTACTTGTATTTGATAGATCATGCCGCCCAGAAGATTGAAAAAGAAATCTGTTAAGAGGTTGTTGAAAAGCGTGTGGCTAAAGCTATTGAAGAATACAAAAAGTCTAGGGCTAATCTAGATAGTGCTGGAAGTTCAGGAGGAAACCCTAGGAATGCTGGAGGAACTAGGAATGTGCACGGTGTTGCCAGCAGACTTTTGATGAATTGGAAAACCCTTACACTTTAATGGATCGGAGGTGTTGTTGGAGTTAGGCGTTGGATAGAAAAGGTTGAGCAAGTGTTTGAAACTTGCAAGTGTGCTGAAGAAGATAAGGTTATGTTTGCTGCTAGTACTTTCGAGGGTCGTGCGTTAACATGGTGGAATGGGAACGTGCACACTCTAGGGCTCGTCAATGCTAACCATATTCCATGGACTGAATTCAAGACGATGATGACTACGGAATACTGCCCAGCAACTGAAATCCAAAGGATGGAGCAAGAGCTCTGGACTTTGACTCTGAAAGGAGACGACATTGAGGCATACAACAATCGTTTCCATGAGTTGGCCTTGATGTGTCCTGAATTGGTGCCCACTGAAAAGAAGAAGATTGAAAGGTACACTCGTGGGTTTCCTAAAAGAATCAAAGGAAACATCACTTCTTCTAAGCCTGCAACTCTGCATGATGCCATCAACATGGCCCATGAACTGGTTGAGCAAGCAGTTCACAGTAGGGCTACCAGAATTGGTGACAGCAATAAAAGGAAATGGGAAGACCACCAAAGAAACACCAACAACAATAACCATAACATCAACAACAACCGCAACCGAAACAACAACTATCAACAACAACAAACCCCAAACCCCCCCCCCACCCAAACCAAAAAAATCAAAACAGGAGGCAGGAAATACAGGGCCTATGCCTGCCTAAGCCCAACTGAGAATAGAGGTTATGCTGGGAATCTACCAAAGTGCAACCGTTGCAACTTTTACCATAGTGGGCGATGCCCTCCAAAGAAAGAACTGGTCATCTGGAGAAGGATTGTAGAGCTATACTTCCAGGTGCATGTAATGATTTCCTGCAGAATGCGACGTGTTATAGGTGTGGTGAGAAAGGACATTTTAAGAAAAAGTGTCCTAAGGCAGGGAACAAGCATAACGAGGGAGCTCGTGCGAGAGCTTACATGGTGGTTGAAAATCCACAGCAAAATCCAAATGTGGTCACGGGTACGTTTCTTCTTAATGATCACTACGCTTGTATCCTCTTTGATTCTGGTACTAAGAAGAGTTTTGTATCTTTTACGTTTACACCTTTTATTGATATTGCCCTAACCGCTTTAAATACTAGTTATGAAGTAGAGTTAGCAAATAGAAAGGTGGTTAGTACCAACACTGTTTTACGTAGTTGCACCTTAGTCTTGCTTAATCACGTGTTCAAAATTGACCTACTCCCGACCCGACTAGGAAGTTTTGATGTCATTGTTGGTATGGATTGGTTGTCATACCATCGAGCTGTCATAGATTGTTATGAAAAGATTGTCCGTATTCCTCTTCCGAATGGCGAGATTCTTAAAGTACAAGGGCGAGGAGGTGGAAATGGATCCTAGATCACTTGCGTGTATCAAGGCTAATGAAAAGAAGCTTGATGACATTCGGGTTGTCCAAGACTTCCCTGAGGTATTTCCAGATGATCTGTCAGGATTACCTCCTGTGCGAGAGATAGAATTCCGCATTGATCTGATTCCAGGTGCGTCGCCAGTTGTTAAATCGCCATACCGATTAGCTCCGTCAGAGATGCTAGAGTTGTCGAACCAACTAAAAGAGCTTCAAGAAAAGGGCTTCATTCGACCTAGTCACTCACCATGGGGAGCACCCGTGCTTTTTGTTAAGAAGAAAGATGGTGCGACTGTGTATGATGTATTGATCTACAGGGAATAAATAAGTTGACTATAAAGAACGCTATCCTCTGCCCTGAATTGATGACTTGTTTGATTAAATTACACGGTGCTGTTGATTTCTCCAAGATAGATCTTCGCTCGGGATATCATCAGTTGAGAGTCCGAGAAGAAGATATACCGAAGACCGCGTTTAGAACCCGATATGGGCATTTTGAGTTCACAGTCATGCCATTTGGGCTGACGAACGCACCAGCAATCTTTATGGACTTAATGAACCGCGTCTGCAAACCGTATTTGGACAAATTCGTAATTGTGTTCATTGACGACATCTTAATCTACTCAAAGTCAGAAGAAGAACAATGAGTCCACTGAAGACGATTCTAGCTTACTCAAGAAGGAGAAGTTGTATGCCAAATTTTCAAAGTGCGAATTTTGGTTACAGGAAGTCCAGTTCCTAGGACATGTGGTCAACCGTGATGGTATCCACGTGGATCCTAGCAAGGTTGAGTCGGTCAAGAACTGGAAGACTCCTGAATCGTCAACTAAAATCCGTTCATTCTTAGGATTGGCGGGTTATTACCGGAGATTTATTAAGAATTTCTCCAAGTCGCACCAAGCCCCCTCACCCTGTTGACTCAAAAGAATAAGACATATGTGTGGGGTGAAACAAGATGAAGCTTTCCGCATTCTAAAGGAGAAGCTATGCAATGCTCCAGTGTTAGCACTCCCCGATGGACCAGACGACTTTGTGGTCTATTGTGATGCATCGAAACAAGGTTTTGGGTGCGTGCTGATGCAGCGGGGCAAAGTGATAGCGTATGCGTCAAGACAGTTAAAGAAGCATGAGAAAAATTATACCACCCACGACCTGGAATTGGGTGCAGTGGTGTTCGCCCTTAAAATCTAGAGACATTATCTTTATGGGACAAAAAGTGTTATCTCACTAACCAAAGAGGTCTCCAATACATATTTGCACCTGAAAGATTTGAATATCGCGTCAAAGGCCGGAGGACTCGAGCTGCTCCAGTGATATGAATGTGAGATCAAATACCACCGGGCAAGCAAGATAGTGGTGGCAGATGCCCTTGAGTAGAAAAGAACAGGCTTAAGCCATGGCGAGTAAGTGCTATGGTTTTATATTTCATTCTAGACTTTATGACTAAGAGGGGGGGTTTTGGAAGCACAGGTGCGAAGCTTCCAAGATCTCAAAGCTCCAGTCTGAATGGCTCAGGGGATTAGTAAAAACACTTTGAATGACGAGATGATGGTGGAATTTTACTTCTTTGATCGTAATAGATTCAATCAGTTGGTGCATGTTAAGGAAAAACCATCATGGATGAAGCTCATACGTCTAGATATTCAATACATCTGGGTGCGGATAAGATGTATCATGATCTGAGAGACTTGTATTGGTCGCCTGGTATGAAGAGAGACATTGCTGAGTACGTTAGCAAGTGTCTTACGTGCTCTAAGATTAAAGCCGGACATCAAAAACTCTTAGGATTACTTCAACAACTAGAAATCCCTGAGTGGAAATGGGAGAAGATAACAATGGACTTAGTCATAAAGTTGTCTAGAAGCAGCGGTGGGTATGATGCGATTTAGGTCATTATGGATAGATTGACCAAGTTGGCTCACTTCTTACCCATTCGTGAAGATTACAAAATGGAGAAGCTAGCAAGGATTTATATCAACAAAATCATAGCAAGACATGGTGTGCCAGTGTCAATCATTTTAGATCATGATGGTCGATTCACGTCACACTTATGGCAAGCTCTTCAGGAAGCGTTGGGTACAAAACTACACATTAGTACGGCTTACCACCCTGAGACCGACGGTTAGAGTGAGCGTATTATTCAAACGTTGGAAGATATGCTTCGAGCTTGTGTTATGGATTTTGGTGGCAGTTGGGATGCTCATCTTCCTTTGGTTGAGTTTTATTATAATAACAGTTACCACGCGAGCATTAAGTGCGCGCCATTCGAGGCTCTGTATGGGCAGAAATGTAGATCCCCCGTGAAATGGACTGAAGTGGGAGAAAGTTAGCTTATTAGACCAGAACTTGTGCAAGAAACGACAGAAAATATTTTTCAGATTAATGAAAGGCTGAAAACGACAAGGAGTCGCCAGAAAAGCTATGCTGATAAGAGACGTAAGCCACTTGAATTCAAGGTTGGAGACCGAGTCTTACTAAAGGTATCTCTATGGAAGGGAGTGAGTCACGATTTGGTTAAGAAAGGACCCCCCCAAGTTGTGGCACCACGATATGTGGGACCATTTGAAATAGTAGAGTGTGTTGGACCGGTAGCTTATCGGCTGAAGTTACCCCAAGAGCTAAGCTGTGTCCACGACACATTTCATGTGTCGAACCTCAAGAAATACTTGGCTGAGCCAGATGTTTAAGTGCCTTTGGATGAGATCGAGATTGATGAAAATTTGCGATTTGTCGAAGAGCCTATTGAGATCGTAGAATGAGATGTGAAAAAGCTAAAGCAAAGAAGAATCCCATTAGTCAAAGTTCGTTGGAACTCTAGGCAAGGAGCTGAGTATACCGGGAACATGAAGACCAATCCGAAGAAATATACCGCATCTGCTTACTCTTAAAAACCGTCCCGTACCTCCTGAGATAGAGGTGTTACAACCTAGGCCTTGAGGACAAGTCTCTTCTAACTGGAGGAGACTGTAACATTCCGTATTTTCAGGTCATTTACGACGTCATCTATTTTACTAATTTTTTTTCTCGTACGCGTTTACTTTAATTCTTATTATATAGTTAAATCGCGTAAACTAAAAATCAACAATTAGCGTAAACGGATACCAAACGAATTTAAGTTTACATCAAGAAATCATTTTATTATTATTACTAAAGTAATAATTTACTTATTATGTTGCTAGTTTTTTATTGGTTACGTAAAACGTTTACGTTTCGCGATAAATTACGTTTAAGCATTCCCGGAACCACCAAAATTTCTACGCTTCAACAAATACTTATGTTTATATAACAATGCTCAACGTTTTAGAAATCATTTACCTACATTCATCACTTGAGCGAATTTACATGTAAATAAATAATCAAATACATACACTTTACAAAATTATATAATATGTTAAAAGTTACTCAACTTATACTAGGCAAAAGTAATACTTTCATTTTGCAATAAGATATTAGGCTAGTCACAATTCATCTCTTAAATTTCATGAGACGATTTGCTATTTTAGGGAACCAAGTCATTAAAAACCTAAGACCTTTTACAAGTTCTTGACCAAAATTACTCACTTAATTCTCTCATTGTGATTTCTTTGACTAGTTCATTAGGACTATAAATAGGCTTGCACTGTAAGTAAACTCTTACTGCAAAGAAAAAAACTTCACATTTATACCTCCCTTTGTCCTCTATAAACCCACGGCCAACATTTAAAACACCACCAAATCCATACAAAATTTTATTTACAACACTTACTCGTATTCCTACATCATATTTAAGAACTACCAATAAAGATTTAAGGCTTGGTTAATCCTTTACAAGAGTTAAGCAAAGAAAAAAGGAAAATTAGGGTTTACTTGGAAATTAGGGTTTTCAAGATCTTGCAAGCTTGGGTTTACAATCTAAACAAGGGTTTGGATTGTATTGGTTATCATATTACATCACCATAAGGTTATCTAAAACCCTTTATGTCTTTACAGTTATCATTTTATGTGTTTATATGTTCTATTTAGCAATATCACCATTTAGGATACTTTTAAACATGTAAAACATATTTCTACTTGTGACATGGTTTTGAACATTTTTACATATCAGGTTATGAGGTTGATAATATCATGAAATAATGGATATATAAGTATTAGTAACATGTTGGTTAAGTGTAAAATGTTATGTAATAAATCATGTAATTTAAAGTTAGACTTAAAGAAAGTTTTAGGTTTTTAAGCCTTGTCTAAGGACTTTGAATACTTTGGAACTCATCGGACACCATATGGATCTTAGGACTCTATTTTCTGTAAGACAAGTAATCTAATATGTCTTGGAAAACTTATGGTAAATATTAAGTTTAAAAGGTATATAGAACACAAAGTTAAAAAAAAATGGATATGTATAATTATTATAAGAGGGGATATTTTGGTTCGCCTTGGTAACAACCTGCATTGTTTTTTAAAAAGATAGAAGTACGCATCATGAAGAGTTACCAAAATGATTTAAGAAACTCGAGAAAAACCGATTTATAAACGAAAAAAAAAGATACTGACGATTTCAAAGTTTACTTAAATATATACTTTTATCAAAACTATTTTTATAAAAATTTACTATTCACATAGGAAACTTATACTTTTGAAACATCAATAAATCGATAAACTTTAAATACGAAGATTGTCTCGAAAGAATCGCTTAAAACATGGAGTTTAAATAACGAATAAAGTTACGTCATTTAGAGAATTTTACGATAACTAAATCTATATAAATAAATATATATTGTTTCAATGAACAGTAAACATCACTATTCATAGAACTCAAATTTTGAAAATGTTATATTTTGATAATCTCATCTTAATACGAAGCAAGTGGACGTAAGAAACAAAAGAAACGGATTAAACGAGGGAAAGTTTACGCCAGTTTTTACTAACAGTATACCTTATTAAACGTTTTTTTTACTTTATAAATATGATTTCACTAAAACGATTAGATGGTGATGTAGCTATATAGAATTATATGTGGTATTAGTTAATCAAAGTACTATATTACTAGGGAGTTTCATAATGAGGCCTCTTCGGGGTGGCGTATCGACGAGTTGTTGGATTTATGATTTAAAGTGTCCTAGCTCCTCATACGTCACTACATGACCTCTTAATTATGATAGCCCGAACGATAGTATGATGAGCTATACGACCTATAAATAATCAAAGTGTTATGTACTTATCGATCCTATATTGGATTAGGTTGCATTCGATCGTAAGCGTGACGCGTTTTCTATTGTGAATACTTGTTGATTACCAGTCACTCGAGGTGAGTTCATAGCCCCTTTTTCTATCTAATTGTTTTACAAAACTACTTATCGGGGTGAAAGTTACATGCTTGTTTTACTACGGCAACAAATATGCTCTAATCTGTATGCTATCCAGATTATTGCCTAGATTATTATTGCACTTAAGTTTACCACAGTGCCATCTAAGTCCTAATATCAATGAACCGTCCAAATTTGCTATTTATAGAATGAGCGTAGTGTTTTGGGATAGATCTACTGGGGACAAACCCAATCCTTACCGGATTTATGGGTCACAAGATGATTCATGGTGCATTTAACATTTAGAGAAACTGTAGGCTGTTTGGCAGACACTCCTACATATTCTGGCAGACAGAAGTTAAGGCTTCGGGGTCATGAGACTTAGCGCATATAATACTGTTTTTGACTACTGAATTTCGTTTCATAGTCCTACTTTCACTCTAATATCTTGTAGTCCACTTTTACTTGTTAAACCTATGAATTCACTCATCGTTGTGTTGACTTTTAGCATGGTTTAATTTCAGGTCCTAAGTATAAGCTTGGATGGGAGCGGTGTATGGGATATCAATGAAAGATGATTCTGTGTTTATTTTAAATTCATGCAACTTTTATTCCTATAAAACTTAAGTCACCTTTTGGTAGTATAAAGCTTTTGTTTAATTAAAAACGTATGTGGAAATGTTTATGACTTTTAAAACATATGGGACCTAATGTATGAACTCTGATATTTTGCTATGGCATCGAATGAAATCTTCCTAAACGTTCCCTTTAAGGTAGTTTCCTATATCTTGATTGTTGTGCTTTGACGTAGCACCCATAGTTACCATTCCGCCTGCCATACCCAAATTTGGGGGTGTTACCAGCATCCCTCCCACATAAGTTATTACAACGTCCTCGTTGGTATAGATAAAACATTAAAAAACAGGGATAAAAATAATTAGAACGAGAAACTTCCCCTGATGTTTTGCTTGAGTAGATTCTCCAAGTTGGAGTTTAGTGAAATTGAATGTGTGTTGTAAATGCGTCTGAATTTTAGCATGACTACAACAGACGTAGGATTCCAGATGATTGATACTTCACCAACTTTGGTTGATTTCTTTTCCAGCGAGGTCCTGTGCAAAATATAGGAAAAACATGCAAAATCCTATCTCGGGTATCCTACGGTTAATAAATAATAAAAACAAAAAAACTGTACAGGGGACCAATACGTTGTATCCATAAATTGGAATACGCCGTATGGAAAAAACCTATAAAATTTATCTATACGCCGTATGCATGGAATACGCTGTATAGACAGATATGACAATAAAGTTTGTTATGTAAAATGGAGACAAAATAAAGGACTGATAATGCTAACAACCCGACGTTTCTAGGTCAACGTTTTATCCGAAAACATACAATAATTTTTCTTGTACGTAGGATAGTTATAGTCGTTTATACTATATAAGGTTTGATGAGAATTTCCATTTTAGGGTAATTTCATGCCCGTGAATGTGAGGGGTTTCTATTTATCTTTTAGCGCCACCCACCCCCCCCCCCCCCCCCCCCCCCCCCCCCCCCACCCCCCACCGACTATTAGAGAAATAGTTTCCACCGGAAAGATCTATATTGTTGACTCCAAGAGTGGGGAATATGTTATTTTTTTATATCGTACGACAATTCCCCGAGTTTTTGTTAAAAACCGCTGTTTAACAGGTGTGTTTTTTGAGGTTTAAGTTTTATTAATTGTTTTAAAGAAAAATTAGTGAGGAGAAGTTATAAATATTTACTACGTGGTGTGATACCCCTAAGTTAATGATCCGATTTTACTAATAAATAAATAAATGCTTGTGTATTAGTTTTATCTATGCCTGCTCCTTGCAGTCAATGTAGACGGGAACAAGATAAACGCATCTGCCACTCCATATGCTGCGTGTCACAACATTTAATCCTACTATCACTCTACGCTTCTCCTTCCACAACCCCATACCCATCAAATTTAAACTTCGCTCTAAATATTTTTTCACCTCTTTCTTCCGACCTGCGCACCCACTACACCTCCCCATAAACAAACTTTACGCCCGCGCTCCCCCCTCCTATTTTTATTGCAGATGCATCTCACACCTCACGCATAAATGTCCACACTAATATTAATCCTCCGGTTTCAAGAGCTACCAAACCACCACTTCTCTAAACCACAAACCTAACACTACTGTATTCAAGATTGAAGAAGCTTAGATTTTTGGTCTCGCTTATGTAAATCTTTGTGTATAATTGGGTGTTTTTTAAAATGTCAGGTTAGAGTGTTGCTGTTTTCGATGGTTGGTTGCTTGACTAATCAGGGCGTTTGTTTTAACGTCGGGGTGGGTGTGTTTCCACCCACTCAGCCCGATTTTATAGTGCCAAGGGGAGCAGCATAGTTTGGATTTCTTGACAAAGCATACGACAACTGCAGCACTCTAGTTATGTTTATGTATGCGATACTCTCTCTTTAGCTTATATCTGCCCTTCGTTATCACGCGGTTTTTGCTACCTATAAGATTCACTAGCTCGCGGAATATTCCATCCGATTACTAGCGTGTTTAGTTATTGAGCAAAAGTTTGATGCGGTTTCTGCGCGTTGCTTCCACTTCTATACTAGACATAGTAAATAATATTCTTGCATCCTAGCCCTCGGATTATCGTCACACTCTCATTGCGTCATTTCATAGAGCTTTAGAGCGCGCCACGCTCTGACCATCGGTGTCACCCTTGCTTGGACCAGAATCTTTTGCCTATGAACTCGTAGCGATCATAACACGTACATAGACAAAATTCGTTGAAAGTCATTTTTGAGAATGCGTTAAGTGATAGTGTTCGCCTAAGACTCACGTTTCGCGCACGCGTGCGACTCGTCACGTAATCCTATTGTATTATCATGCAACGTTTTCTATGGCCACCCCGAGTAAAGTTTGGTATTTTTAGGGTAAAATAGTCAACAACGAAGTTTGACTTGAAAGATCAACTTTCGTACACTTTTGATAAAGTCTATAATGATGCAGGCGTTCGCTAATGTTAGTTATTGATGACGGTATTATAATTGTTCGGATTGACTTTATCCTTACTTTCAGCTAACTTTTAATAACCATCGAAAAAAGTCACCTATGAAGTTTGACTTTTGAAAGTCAAACTTGCGTATACTTTTGAATATGGTTTATAATGAGCAAAGGGTTCGTAATGTTAGTTAATTAATGATGAAATATGAAGTTCGGATTATATTATCCTTACTTTCGACAACTTTCTAAAAATAGAAACTTTATGGTAAACGAAGCGTAACGCAATTGTAATTGTTGTACATTTGTGGGTGCGTCGAAGTAAAATGTTTTGCGTCGCACTTGGAGATTGTAGTATATGATTGTATATACGTAATAGTTATATAAATATATATACAAGTATGCATTATATGAATTATTTTACTTTTAGTCACGTACCGCTATATATGTATTATATAGGTCGCGGTTGAGACGTGAAGTTATTTGCACTTGTTGATTTGATTGAATTGGATTCTTTTGCTTAAGGTGAGTTCATAGCCTCGCTTTTAAATCTTTTGATTGTTTTATAAACCTGCGAGGGGGATACATGTTTGTTTTATAAATCGAACACATATGATTTTATGGTATGCTAGACCCGATTATGAGAATGTTTCCGCATAAGTAGCTATTCTCGAAGTCCCTTATTTCATGAACCGTTAATTACCTTGCGAGGTGAACGCTGATGCATTAAATAGATCTATTGGATTTGACAACCCCGTCTAGGGTTTGAATCCTTGTGAACACCCTGTCAAATGGACGTTTTGTATTTAGAAGTAGTAGGTATATGACAATAATACCTTGTTCTGGGGAAAATTAACATATGAAAAAATATATGTATTGTTAACGTTCAGTGTCATGAGCTTATTGCGAGAAAGAAAAGAGATGTTATACATTGTATTCGTTGTAATGTTTTCCCGAGAACTAATTATGTGTTCAAAGATTATTACTTATTGATTATTTTAAACTCTATGAATTTTACTCAACAATTTTGTTGACGTTTTAAACATGTTTTATCCAAGGTAACCAAGGATAAAGGAAACGATGGCGTGGAGGTGTCATGAGTGTGATGATTTGGTGAAAGACTACTTGTGTGTTCCTTGTCTTTCAAAAATAATGTCTTAATGTGTTTTAAAACAATGTCTTTAATTTGAAACAATTGTCTTTCAAATGTTATAATGGTTGTGGTTACAATTCCTGTGGGGACATAAATGCATTTTATCTGATTAAATAATGGAACACATGTTTGTAAAACATCTCATTTGGGTCGTTTTCTATTATCTTGGTGTATTGTGCTATTTAGTAACACCTATTGTGTATATGTATATATATATATATACATACATATATATATACATATATATATATATATACATATATATATATATATATATATATATATATATATATCCTAAAATACCAAATAAGTAATAGTATAGAGAGTATCCCGTTTGATATAAAAATTGCTTGAGGACAAACAATATTTTATCTCCCGGATGTCGTATCCCGACGAAGCGTGAATTGAAAATCTTGTTTCGGTTCGTGATCGCGTGCTTGAATAATCAATATTTTGAATTTTGGATTCTAAACCTAAAAACGCAAAAGGGAAAGCACATAAAGGCACACTAAACTAGAAATTAAAGCAATTTAAAAATCTAACGACATTTAAATCAAATAAAGACTAATTAATAACTAAAATTAACTAATTATTTAACTAAAAATGACAAACTAAAACTCTAAAAACTCAAAATGCAAATTTCTAAACTAAAATGCATTAAACTATTTTTTAAAACATAGAAAATACTTTTTTGAATTTTTAAACTAATTAAAACTATTTTTTAAACTAAATAATTCTAAAAATTAAATTAAAAATAGTAAACTTAATCCTAAAAATTTCTAAAAATACTAGACGCTAAACTTGAGGCTTACAAAGAAAAATGATTCAAAAAGCCTAAACCAATAAGCTGTTAAAATTCGAATAAGCAAAATAAGCTAAATCTAAACTATGCTTAAGTATTAAATGGTGCAAAGGTAAACTGAAAAAGACCCAAGGGCAGTTGGTAAGGCATGTGTGTTGTGTGGGGGAGGTCACAGGTTTGAGTCCTGAAACATACCTTTTTGTGAAAATAATTTTTTTTATTTTTCTTTTTGAAAAAGTTAAAGAATAAGCAAAAATTAACAACTTTAATAAATGGACTTATTGCTGAAATTTATTATTAAGCTAGGAAAAAGCACAGAAGAAAGACAGTTTGGTTTTTAAGACTTAGACATAATAAGCTAAAACTGTTTGCTTTTTAAGACTCAATAAGCATTTAGAAAACAAATAAGCTGAAAACAGATCATGACCTAGTCCTAATAAGCACTAAAGATTAAAGATAAGCAAATAAAATAAGCCATAATGCTGAATCAAAATGCCTTTAGTGCTTCGATCGTTTCTTTTTATTGTTACAAGAAATTCTCTTAAGTGGAAAAAAGGAATCGTTTAGACTATAAAGCATACAATATATTTTTAAAAAAGTCAAGCTTACATACAGAACTACAATATATACATTCTCAGATAATCACAACAATCTTACTTCCATCCCCTGCGGGACTTGAGATGCGATTAGCCAATATATATTATGGGTTTTTTATTTATTTTAAGTTGGAATTTTTGAAATCATAAAAAATGCTAAGAGGAAGTGATGCTATAATAAAGTTAGAAACATTATTCAAAGATAATCTTGTTACAATAAAATACAGGAAGACTTGATACATCTATGGTACGGGTATCCCAAGCATGCAACACCAATATTTTGAGAAACCAGCTTACCTTTCGTACGGGTAGGGGTGTTGATCGGTTTGGTTAGTTCGGTTATTTTTTTTTTGTCAACTCGAAAACCGAATCGAACCGAACTAGAATTCAACCGAACCGAACTGAAAACCGAATTTGAATTCGGTTCGGTTTTCGAGTTGACTCGAAATACACTATTTATTTAAAAAAAATAATTTACATAGATATTTAGCAAAAAAAATATATACTTCAAGCATAAAAAATGTTTTTTTATATTATGATAAAATTTTAATGGTATTTATATATATAAAAAATAAATATATTTATATAAATTCGGTTTTCGGTTCAGATTGTCAAACTCATATCCAACCCGAAAACCGAATTTGTAGTTCGGTTCAGTTTTAGCAATTTCGGCTTGGTTCTTAGTTCGGTTCGGTTCGATTTTCGATTTTTCTGCTCACCCCTACGTACGGGTGTTTTGATCTTGTAGCAGAGAACGAAAACATAATAAAATAAAAAAGAAAACATAAAAAAAGCTTTTAATTTTATTTTTACTTTACCGGGTAACCGTTTACAAAAAAAAGAAAACATAATAAAATAAAAAACAAAAACAACAAGGTGTACGAGATTGTGTTTTGGATCATATTCAGATTATTATTTTTTTGAACGGAAAATTCATTAGAACAAACTCTATAGCAAGGGGGCTCGAGAGGTTTATAAAGGCTTCATAAGTTAAGAGTTTCAGCAATTAACTTTACGACCTCTACATTTAAGCTAAGAAAAAGTAAAAGTACGAATAGAATCGAAAATATTAACTTTCCTCATCGAATGAGAAGAAAAAGTAACACTGTTACGATAACACCAACACAACATAACAACGTTACAACTATGACGAACACCTGATCTTTATCGCCCTTAGAAGCTCTCCAATCATTGAGCCATTGTAACCAATCAAACCAAGAAGAAAAGAATGCATATTTATGTTGGTCCATACACAAATAAGACGCCACATGTTAAGAAGCCAAATTCACATACCAAGAAAACTCATGATCGGATGGGATTCCAACCATTGTTACAAATATGGAAAAAACAATTAGACGCATCTAAAGGCCCACAATGATAAATCTAAACCGAGTTGGAAGTATATCAAGCGTAAGACGCCAAACAAAAATATTACTATCTAGGTAGAATCTTCCACCGATCTAGTGCATGGAGGGTTAACGATGAAGCATGCAAGAAATCAGATGAAACTCGTGTGACTTGAACTGAAAAAAATTCCATCATCATCATGACTACACCTCCACGAATCAGGCCTATCTCACAAAGCTGACAGGCCTAAATTTAACCAAAATATTAAGGCAACTTCATTTTGAGAGCCCACAACTTGGCTTTTCAATTCTAAACCCATGAGCCATTTACACTCCTATCCTAAAGAAAGCAACCCTCATTTGTATCTAAATAATGCAATTTGTCAAACCTTGAGACCAAGGGGGCATTACCATTCTAACTATCTTTCCAAAACCGAACTGATGTACTGTTACCCACCTTACGACATAGAGTATTCATCAGAAGAAAATTACGATAATGTAACATATAATACGATGAAGTAAGAGAATTCCAAACACCATTGAAATTATACCCTTTTAAATCAAGACCCATTTCCACACCATAAATAGCTATAATCACACGAGCCCATAAGGAATCCAAATTATTAACTAGTCTCCATCCCATTTTTGGAGAAGAGCGAGATTGAAAGCTTTCTAACTTTCAGCCCACCTTTTTCAAACGGCGCCAAATTGTTCTCCCGTTTAATCCATGCCATATTACCTTTCTCACCGCTACCGCCACGGAAAAAAAAGCCCGAATTGCTTTAAGAGATTTAAGAATGGATTCCGGGCATTTAAAAATCGACATATGATATATCCCAAGGATTTAGAAAACCAATTTTGTTGGGAATAAATCTTCATCAAGAGTTAATACTGCCAAGGTATAACTAACAGTACTAATGGAGTTAGTAATGTCAGTACAAACTTAGTACTGCCAAGTGTTAGTTAATACTGCTAGAAGAAAGATTAATACTGCTGATGGTCAAAGCTGCTGACTTAGAGATAAGGATACAATGAGATAAATATGGAATGTATATCGTTTATATTTTAGTAAGATTTGTATATGATTATGATTGTTATTGATCCTAAAAGTCGAGTGGTCTCTTGTAAAGGACTTCTTGTGGTGTATAAAAGGGAGATCCTAGGTTAAGGGTTTAGATATGCTTAAGGATAGGCTAGCTCTATGCGAAAGATCGTAAAGCTTCAAGGTTTGTAAACCTTTAGTTATAATCAAGCGTATCGTAATATCAATAATATTGAAGTAGTTTGGTGTGTTCGATTATTCTTTTGTCTAGTACTGTTCCATTGATAATACTTCTAGAAGTATTGAAGTGTAGTTTCAAGCATACACTTTGGTATACATACAAAGTCTCAACCATTGTTATTTTGGATTCATCCAAGGTAACATCTCTTTACAATGGTTACGGATATCGATCGAGGCGTGGGGATCAAAAAGTGGTATAGCGCATGTGCTTTAAGAAGCTTAGATCTAGAAGTAAAGGAGTTGGAGATATCTAAACAAAGTTTTGGTAACGCTTCAATGCTCAAAACTTGGGAGTATGAGATGTGGGAGATCAAGATCAAATAGTATTTTCAGATCCAGGATTATGCTCTATGGGAGGTCATAGAGAATGGGAATTCATGGGTACCTATTCCTGTAACAACACCATCAGAAACTGGTACATCAACAGCAACAAAGATGACTATGCCTTCTACTATTGAAGAAAAGACGTGTAAAAAGAATGATGTAAAGGCAAGAAGTCTACTGCTCATGGCACTGCCCAATGAACATCAACTTACCTTCGACCAGTATGTTGATGCTCAATCAATGTTTGCTGCAATTAAAGCTCGATTTGGAGGCAATGAAGCAACAAAGAAGACACAGAAGGCTCTGTTGAAACAACAGTATGAAAACTTTAGTGCTTCAAGCTCAGAATCACTTGATTCTATCTTTAACAGGCTTCAAAGGCTTGTTAGTAGATTGGCAATTCTGGGTGTGGTTACTCCTCTAGAAGATCTAAATGTAAAATTCTTAAGACGTTACCTTCGAATGGGATCACATGTTGTAGTTTGGATGAACAAACCTGATTTTGATACTATGGGTTTGGATGATTTGTACAACAATTTTAAAATTGTTGAACAGAAGGTTAAGAAATCTGCTGGTGCAAGCAATGATGATAAAAACTTGGCATTTGTAACTACTTCAGGTGCAAGCAGTACTAATAATATTAATATTGTTAACCCTGAAGTTAGTACTGCTACCACAAAGGTTAATACTGCCAGTACTGAAATTAGTACTGCTAGCTTTAGTGATGCCACAGTATATGCCTTTCTATCCACTCAACCAAAAGGGTCTCAACTAGTTCATGAAGACCTTGAGCAACTTCATGATGATGATTTAGAAGAAATGGATTTAAAGTGGAATATGGCACTACTAAGCATGAGGGCAAGAAAGTTCTATCAGAGAACTGGAAGGAAAATCATCATTGATGGAACAACACATGCTGGGATATGATAAATCCAAAGGTAGAATTGTTTTAACTGACATAAAAGGGGAATTTTGCAGAGAATGCCAGAGCACCTAGAAAGTTAAAGACAACACGAAATTGGAATCAAGGTGCTAAACAAAGACAATATAAGATTAAAGATGCTTTAAAAGGCAATTGTGCTATAGATGGTGGATGGTTTTATTGGAGTTACATGGTAGAGGAAGAAAATTTCAGGCAAACATGGCTTCTCTGGCATTCTCAGTTTGATGGTAACAAATGATACAATTGGTTTGAAAAAACTTTGAAGCTCTAAAAGAAACAGTATGATGATGTGCATGGTAAAATTAGGACTGATTACTGGTTTTAATGTAGCTACATACAAAAGAGGTTTAGCAATTTAGAACGAATCAAAATGTTAAATATAGAGAACATGAAGTTCGTTTCTCTATGAAATTGCTTACTTAAAGAAGTGTGTCATAAGAATATCAGTTAGGATTACTTAGGTCTGAGCTTGAAAAGTTAAACAAGAAAATGCGGGTTTGATTTTAAGCATCGCCAAAGTTTGATAAATCTGTAAAGATCTTAAATGAAATATTAGAAGACAGATAGAACTGACAAAGCAAGGAAAGGAGTAGGTTATAATGCTGTCCCCTCACCTCATCCTTTGATTCTTAATAGACCAACACCTTTAGACTTATCTTTATTCAGTTTTGAAGAATTTAAAGAATCCTGAGGTAAATGAGATGGTCCTTGGGATTCTGGTTTCCAGCCTACCATTGGTTGTGATAAAGAGTCAGATAATTCTAAGGAGAATACTGATGACTCTTTGGAACAACATCAAATAACTGACACTAAAACTAGCTCTGTTAAGTCATCACTTAAGGTAGACAAAGATTGGAAAGAAAAGTTTTTCTATCCTGCTAATCATGTTAGGGAAGTAGAACCTAAGAAAGTTAGAGAGAATAATGATGCTCCAATTATTGAAGATTGGGTGTCAGATGATGAGGATGATGATGAGCCTAACCCTAAGGTTGAAAAGAAAACTGTTATACCTACTGCCACTAAGAAAGAGTATGTTAAACCTGAAAAACCAGTTAAAAGGTCAGTTAGGTATGCAGAGATGTACAGGTCACAAAGACCTAGAGGAAACCAAAGGAACTAGAATGGTCAAAAATCCAATCAGTTAGGATGTAACTTTGTGTTTAATAACAAGGCATGTTTTAACTGTGGAAGTTTTGATCACATTCAATACAGCTGTCCTAACCAACAGAGAAAAAGAATAGTAAGTGGAAATAATTATAACAAAAAGGATAATGACTACTATTCTAAAACCTCTCATTCCAGTGCACACAAACATATGTGCTCACAAGGAGCACGTCTTAATAAAGATGGCTAAAAATTTGTTAATACTTCAAAGACCTGTTAATAGGTTAGGTCTGTTAACACTGTAGACCTTTTGTATGCTAGGTTGCTTAATTCTGTTAGAGCCTTCTTATACTGCTCACCTATAATCTACAGTTCATTGTGCTAATAATGTTCTCACAGGCCCTTTTACAAGAGAACAACATTAACAAAAAGGTGTTATAATCAAAGGTTTAATACTGGTAGGCAAAATGTTAATACTGTCAGGGCAAGGGGATTTAATGTTGTTAAGCCCTCAGCATGTTGGGTTTGGAGACCCATCAAACCCAATGGTGCATCACTGGTTTTCAACAAATATAACTACATTGATGCACGGGGCAGATCCAAGTCAGGTAATGGCTTGGGGTCCCCAAAGAAACCAACTTCATAGTTTTGTGTGAAGTGCAATTCACAGCTACTGATAAAAGGCTTTGTTGATAGTGGATGCTCAAGGCACATGACTGGAAACATAGCCCATCTTTCAGATTTCAAAGACTTTGATGGAGGTTATGTTACTTTTGGTGGAGGAGCATATGGAGGCAGAATTACTAGCAAAGGTACTATTAAAACTGATAATCTTGATTTTGATGATGTATACTTTGTCAAAGAGTTAAAGTTCAACCTCTTTAGTGTCTCACAGAATGTGTGACAAAAAGAACTATGTTCTTTTTACTGACTCTGAATGTCTTGTCCTATCTCCTAATTTTAAGTTGCCTGATGAAAATCAGATACTTCTTAAAATTCCTAGACAGGATAACATGTACAGTTTTGATATGAAAAACATAGTTCCTAAAGATAGTTTAACTTGTCTAGTTGCAAAGGCTACATCTGAAGAATCAATGCTATGGCATAGAAGGCTTGGTCATATAAATTTTAAGAATATTAATAAACTTGTCAAAGAAAATCTTGTAAGAGATCTGCCCTTAAAAAGATTTGAGAATGACCAAACATGTGTTGCCTGTCTTAAAGGCAAGCAACACAGAGCCTCTTGTAAGACCAAGGCCTTTAATCCCATTACTAAGCCATTGTTTATGCTGCATATGGATCTCTTTGGTCCAACTTTTGTTAGTAGTCTAATGCATAAAAAGTACTGCTTAGTAGTCACTGATGATTATAGTAGATTTTCATGGGTTTTCTTTTTAACAACTAAGGATGAAACAAGTGAGATCCTTAAATTTTTTATCAAAGAAGTAGAAAACCTAGTGGATAAGAAAGTAAAAATAATCAGAAGTGATAATGGGACAGAGTTTAAAAACAAAGTGATGGATGATTTCTGTAGGGAAAAAGGTATTAAAAGAGAATATAGTGTAGCTAGGACTCCTCAGCAAAATGGTGTAGCTGAAAGGAAGAATAGGACACTCATTGAGGCTGCTAGAACAATGTTAGCTGACTCTAAGTTACCTACCACATTTTGGGCAGAAGCAGTTTCTACTGCTTGCTATGTACAGAATAGGGTCTTAATAGTCAAGCCTCATAACAAGACTCCTTATGAACTCTTTAGAGGTTTTAAACCAGCTATAGGCTTCATGAAACCATTTGGATGTCATGTTACTATTCTCAATACCTTAGATAATTTGGGCAAGTTTGATGGAAAGAGTGATGAAGGTTTCTTTGTTGGATATTCCTTAAGTAGCAAAGCTTTTAGGGTATACAACACTAGAACCAGAAAAGTTCAGGAAAACTTGCATATTGGGTTCTTAGAGAATAAGCCTATGATAGAAGGAAATGGTCCAAAGTGGTTGTTTGATATTGATTCTCTAACCCAATCAATGAATTATGTTCTTGTGGTTGCAAGAACTTTTTCTAATGATTTTGCAGGTATACAAGGAGTTTCTGAGTCTAGTACATCTTCTCAACAAGATCAAGATAATCAAGATTGCATTGTAATGCCAATTTGGAAGGATGCTTCATATTTTGGTGATGTTGCACCAAACACCGTTGTTGATGCTCAAATAGAAGATAAAGATGAGTTACAAGCTGAGAATGATGCTACATAAAAGTCTCATGAAGATAGCAGTCTTAGGGATAATGGTACTGCTGATCAACAAGTTAATACTGCCAGACCAGAAATTAATACTGGTAGTATAGAAGTTAGTACTGCTGTCCCTGAAGTTAATACTGCTACTCCTGAAGACTTGGTAGGACCTAGTCCTGCATCTGAAGACTCACATGTGGAGGACCAAGAAATTGAATTGGGGAACATTCCTCAATCTTATGAAGTCCCTACCACTCCTCACACAAGAATTCACAAAGATCACCCAATTGAGCATGTGATTGGTGATGTGCAGTCATCTGTTCAGACAAGAAGGATGAAAACTTCTTACTCTGAAAAAGGATTTCTTAGTGCTATATATGAAGGGAAGACTCATCAGGATCTTCATACATGTCTTTTTGTTTGTTTCCTCTCTCAGGAAGAACCAAAAAGAGTTTCTCAAGCTCTTAGAGATCCAGCATGGGTAGAAGCAATGCAGGAGGAACTTCTTCAGTTCAAACTGCAAAAGGTCTGGATTCTTGTGGATTTACCTAAAGGTCATAGAGCAATTGGTACAAAGTGGGTATACAGAAACAAGAAAGATGAAAGGGGGATTGTCATCAGAAACAAAGCAAGACTTGTTGCTCAAGGACATACTCAAGAAGAGGGCATAGACTATGATGAAGTCTTTGCTCCTGTGGCTAGAATTGAGGCCATCAGACTGTTCCTAGCTTATGCTTCTTATATGGGTTTTATGGTCTACCAAATGGATGTAAAAAGTGCCTTCCTGTATGGTCAGATTGAAGAGGAGGTATATGTATGTCAACCTCCAGGTTTTGAAGATCCTGACCATCCTGATAAAGTCTATAAGGTAGTGAAAGCATTATATGGCCTGCATCAAGCACCCAGAGCTTGGTATGACACTTTGGCAAATTATCTCTTGTGCAATGGTTTTGAAAGAGGAAAGATT
Source organism: Tanacetum coccineum (assembly GCA_026074375.1). NCBI lineage: Eukaryota > Viridiplantae > Streptophyta > Magnoliopsida > Asterales > Asteraceae > Tanacetum > Tanacetum coccineum. The sequence continues at coordinate 8,225 of BQNB010062429.1, read as the reverse complement.
GACCAAACATTATTCATCAAGAGACATAAGGGACATATCTTGCTTGTTCAAATCTATGTGGATGACATTATCTTTGGATCTACAAAGAAGGAATTATGTGATGAGTTTGAGAAGCTTATGAAGGATAAGTTTCAAATGAGTTCTATAGGAGAACTCACCTTCTTTTTGGGATTACAGGTCCAACAGAAAAGGAAAGGCATTTTTATCAGTCAAGATAAATATGTCCATGAGATTTTGAGGAAGTTCAACTACTTAGATTTGAAGTCTGCCTCTACTCCCACAGATTTGGAAAAGCCTTTGGTTCAAGATGGAGATGCTGCTGATGTTGATGAACATCTTTATAGATCTATGATAGGATCTTTGATGTACCTTACAGCATCCAGACCAGATATCATGTTTGCAGTATGTGCATGTGCAAGGTTTCAGGTTTCTCCAAAGACATCCCATCTCTTAGCTGTCAAAAGAATCTTTAGATACCTTAAAGGAAAACCATCTTTAGGACTTTGGTATTCTAAAGATTCTCCATTGGAATTAGTTGCTTACACTGACAGTGACTATGCTGGAGCTACACAAGATAGGAAGTCAACCACTGGAGGTTGTTAGTTTTTGGGAAATAGGCTGATCTCTTGGCAATGCAAGAAACAAACTGTAGTTGCCACTTCTACAACTAAGGCTGAATATGTAGCTACTGCAAGTTGCTGTAGACATGTTTTCTGGATACAAAACCAACTGCTGGACTATGGGTACAATTTCAGGAATATTGTTATTTATATTGACAATAATACTACTATCTGCATAATAGAAAATCCTGTTCAACATTCTAAAACAAATATATACAGATTAGGCATCATTTTATAAGAGACTGCAATGCTAAAAAGTTGATTCAAATGGATAAAATTGACTTTGAACATAATGTAGCAGATCTCCTTACAAAAGGTTTTGATGCTGGTAGATTTCAATACTTGGTCTCAAGTATTAGAATGCTAAATCCCTAATGCCCATATCTCTTGTTTGTTTTTGTAAAGTTTGTTAAATGTTAGTACTGTTAAGTCTTTGTAAATTAATACTGCTAGTTATAATTAGTACTGCTAGTTATATTTAAGACTGTTTGACAAAACTATTACTTATAGTTAGTACTGCTAGTTATTTCTATGTCTCACTGTTAATCCTGTTAGTAACATTTAATACTGCTAAACAAGGAAAATGGTTAGATTATGTTTTTCTTGGTTTTTGAGCTAACTCTTTCAGGATAAACAATGAAGAAATTTGTGAAATTGGTTACTCAATGATGCATTATTTGAGGGGAGGAATGTTGTTTGTTCTTCAAGTGTTGGTTTTAACACCACACAACAAATGGTCATCAGTTCACCATGTCTTATAGACATCAAGAATTGACTAGTCTAGAGCAAATGACTACTGGTAAAGACTTCTTAAATTCGTTGATTAGTTTACTCAAAACTATATGGTTATCAATGCACCATGTTTTACAATGAAGCATTGGCTAGTCCAAAGCAAACGGCTATTGGTAAAGACTACTCAAATCCGTTAATGGCTGGTAGTTTGCCAAAAACTATACTTTGTGTGAATTTGTGAGCCAAAAGAATAGAGAGAATTGGTGAGCTTAAAAACAGATAAAGAGATATGTGAAAAACAAACAGAGTTCAAAGTGAGTTAAAAGATTTAAGAGATAAAATGTGAGCTTAAAACAGAAAGAGAGATTGTGTGAAGCTATTGTTGAATGATACACAAGTTTGGAGTTTGTACTGCTTTTGGTGGAGAAGTTAATACTGCTAGGCTTATTTTAGTACTGCTAGACCAAATTTGGTACTGCTGGATGACCGTTAGCACTGCTTGAGCCCTAACAGAATTTTTCATTAATAAATAGAGCCGTTGAGATATTTTCGCCAAATACCTACGATATAGGGTTTGACTAATTAGACTTTCGTGATCTTTCTATATATTCGCTTGATTTATTCACGATAAACTCAAATTTCTTTAAGTCGGTCAAACCATATCTCTACGTTTTCTCTAAATAATCTCAATTAACTTTCTCCAGCCTTCATACTTTCCTAAACGATCATATCCCACATATTTAATCACCTTTTTACTCATGGCTAGTTTGGAATTTTATGATAAGCACAATATGGCTGCGTTCTTGGAAAAGTCTAAAGGGAGTGAGGGATTTCATCAAGTTATTAACTTCCTAAGTCAATGTCATATCAGCTATGCTCTCGCTAAGAAGCCAGAGATCTATATCTCATTCATCAAACAATTTTGGAGAACTGCTGAAGCTTCTACTAACATTAATGGGGAGGTAACAATCACTGTTAACATTGATGGCCAATCCAAAACTATCACTAAAGCCTCCTTACGAAGACATCTCAAGTTGGAAGATCATGATGGTATCACTTCTATTCCCAACTCAGAGATTTTTGAGCAGCTTGCACTCATGGGGTATCAAACAGATTCAGATAAGTTAACCTTTCAGAAGGGTGTTTTCTCACCTCAATGGAGGTTTCTTATACATACTCTACTTCATTGTCTTAGCCCTAAGAAGACTACTTAGGAGCAATTTAGTAGTAACATAGCTACTGCTCTTATCTGCTTAGCAACAAATAGAAAATACAACTTCTCTAGGATGATTTTTGAACATATGGTTACAAACATAGGATGTCCCCATAAGTTTTTAATGTATCCTAGGTTTATTCAAATTTGCCTAGATATGTAAAAGAAACAGCTTAAGACACATTCCAGCACATATCATGTACCCTCTCTAAATAACAAGGTTTTTAGCAACATGGGGAGGCTTACCAAAGGATATACAGGGGTAAAAATTGGGTTATTTCCTACTATGCTAACTTTACCTACACCTTCATCTTCACCAACAAGGATCACATCATCACCTTCACTATCATCTGAACCTTCTACTGAACCTACCTTTGAACCTCAACCTTCACCTGATGCAGAGTACCATGTTCCATCACCCAATGAATCACCTCTCCATGTTGTTTACTCACATGGAAGTGATGAGGGTAGCCTGAAACTAATAGAATTGATGAACTTGGTTACAAAATTATTTGAAAGGATTGGAGTCTTGGAGGATGATTTGAAGAGGACAAAGCAAACTTATAGTGTTGCATTCACTAAGCTTATTCTCAAGATTAAGAAGTTAGAGTCTAAAGTCAAGACTGGGAAAGCAAGGAAGAGAGCAAGGGTTATGCTTTCAGAGGATGAAGAAGATGATTCTTCCAAACAGGGGAGGATAGATGAAGACCGTAACACCTACTTTGCTCAAGATGATAAAGTTGTTCATGCTCAAGATACTGCTGAAGAAGGACAACTAGAAGATAGTACTGCTAGTATTACAGTTAGTACTACTCTTATAAATATTAGTACTGCCAGAGAAACTCGTAGTATTACTGGTAGAGTTGTATATGGCAGAAGGAGTAAAGAGGCAAGAAAGGATAAAGGAAAAAGCAATCATGACTGATTCAGAACCTAAGAAAAAGTCCAAGAAGTTTTTGGAACAAGAGTGACTGGGTTTAGAAGAAGCTATCAGATTACAAGAACAAGTTGATAAAGAGGAAAGATCTCAAATAGCAAGAGATGAAGAGATAGCAAGACAGCTCTTAGCATTGGATGAAGAAAGAGCTACATCTGAACCTAAGACAACTAAGGATATTGATTGGAATGATCCTTCAGTTCAAAAGTATTGGGATTTGAAGAATAAACCTAAGTCAGAAGCTCAAGCAAGGAAGAACATGATTGTCTACTTGAAGAATCAAAGTAATTACAAGATGAAAGACTTTGAAGGAATGAGCTATGATGAGATTAGGCCAATTTTTGAAAAGGTATGGGATTTCAATCATAACTTTGTGCCTATGGATTTGGAAATTGAAAAGGAAAAGAAGAAGCCTGCTGAGTTTCAAGAAATTGAAGAAGAACAAATTGAGAAAGATACCTCTAAGAAGACTACAGGAAAGAGGAAGAAATATCTTCCTAGAAGAAGAACAAGAAGTACTGCTAAGAAACAAAAGGTGGAACAAGATGATGAGAAAGAAGAACTTAAAAATTATTTAGATATAGTTCCAAGAGAAGATGTTGCAGTAGATGTTGAGTCTCTATCTACAAAGTATCCAATTGTGGATTGGAAGACTTACACTTTGTCAGAAAACTTCATGTACTACAAAATCATCAGAGGAGATGGAAGCTTAAAGAACTACAAGATTCTGAGTGAGATGTTATATGATTTTGATAGACAAGATATAGTGGAGTTATACAGGCTGGTCAAAGAAAGGTATAGTTCCTCAAAACTAGAAGGATATGATTTAATGTTGTGGGGAGACTTGCATACACTTTTTGAGCTTGATGAGGAGAGTTAAATATAGATGAATCAGAATGAGTATAATCTGATAAGTTGGAGTTTATGTGATTTCTGTGGAGTTCACATTCTGCTGATGCAAAATGGAATTGCCATACATATGCTTACAGAGAAGAAGTATCCTCTAAGTCAAGAAATGATATCAAAGATGCTGAGTAAGAGATTGGAGGTTGATCAAGAAAGCACACAAGCATATGAACTACTGAAGTTCATCAGATCACAAGTGAAGAAGTAGATAAGTGTTTGAAAGAATCATCATCAGAAGACAAGAAGATTTAATCTAGAAGAAACTTGATGATTTGGAGGTAAATCACAAGTTTAGGGGAGGATTGTTGGGAATAAATCTTCATCAAGAGTTAATACTGCCAAGGTATAACTAACAGTACTAATGGAGTTAGTACTGCCAGTACAAACTTAGTACTGCCAGTGTTAGTTAATACTGCTAGAAGAAAAGTTAATACTGCTGATGGTTAATGTTGCTGACTTGGAGATAAGGATGCAATGAGATAAATATGGAATGTATATCTTATATTTTAGGAAGATTCGTATATGATTATAATTGTAATTGACCCTAAAAGTTCGGTAGTTATCTTGTAAAGGACTCCTTGTGGTGTATAAAAGGAGATCCTAGGTTAAGGTTTTAGATATACTTAAGAGAGAAATATACATCTTAGAGAAAGAACATATAGCTTCAAGGTTGTAACCCTAGTACTAAGCAAGAGTACTCGTATTATTGTTCTAATAATATTGAAGCATTTTGTGTTTTATTCATTGTTCATTGTTTAGTACTGTTTCATTGATTAATACTTCTAGAGTATCAAAGTGTAGATTCCGCATACACTTTGATATACAAACAAAGTCTCAACCATTGTTATTTTGGATTCATCCAAGGTAACATACACTTTACAAGGTAAAGAATCGATCAAGGCTTGGGATCAACAAACACCCCCAAATTGGGTCGCAGTTGAATATGGGTTGGGGTGGTACTTCATAGATCAATAACATAAGATATATATAAGAATGACCATTAAAATCCGTTTAAAACTGATACATTGGATTTAACAAATTGTTTGTTACAAAGCCCGAAGCTTCACTTGTTTACTTGTTCAAAATACAAAGATTTCTAGCCCATAACAGATATACAAAATGTAATGCGACAAAATCTTTAATGCATGACATCCAAATCAAAACCACCAATGTATCCCTTGCACCTCGTGCCTTATTGATCCCCTGAAAAACATTGCTTAAAACGTTAACATATTGTTGAGTGAATTCATAGGTTTATAAAATGTATAATGTAGGACCGTAAGATTTCCCCATGATAATGCAACAAATGCAAACATCATAAAATGTAATTACATTTTCCTAAGCTCATGACACTGAAGCTTGACATGTTTGAAATGCAATATAAATTGCCAACATTGCCCGTGATGATGTTCTAACCCGCAACATCCTATGTCCGACATGGTATACGTTCGTTGTCTGGAAAACCGACACAATGAACATGACTCACCCGAACAGGGATATTATAAAAGAGGGTTAGCATCATAGGCAAGATGCTCACTTAATCTTTTATAGCACAAAACTTGAATTTAAACTTAAACCGTTGGGAAAAATAGATTAAAAACAACTTGAAAAGGCTTGTTATAGTTGGCAAGGTGACCCAGAACAGTTTTAAACTATTTTGACCCACTTTGGACTCTTATCCCAAACACCCCTTTAAGTATCCAATATTCATTTTTTAACTTGATTCTTAATGATTTAAGCTAAGGTGGTTAAAAACAGATAACAAGCAATCAATAATAAGCAATATTAAGCATTAAGCACTCAGGAAATAGCACCTTCAATAAGCAAAACAAAATAAGCAGTTTTAAAGACCAAAACTAACAGTCTTAACTTAAAACTTGAACAACTAAGATTTAAACTTTAAGAAAGCATAAGTAAGCAATTAACAATAATAAGAAGCATAAATAAGCAAGTATAAGCAGGAAATAAGCACTAAAATAAGCAAACAGTAAATTAAGCTATAAAAGTGAAAAATGAAACTTACAGATGCCTTTGCTTAAACAAGGCTAACCAATGCTCAAAAGAGCTTATCTAAACCCCGTAGCTCTACTTGTCAAAGAACAAGCTAGTACAGTAATAAGCCCTTCCCCTTTACTAGCTTAAACTCCCCAAAATAGCTGTTTGAGTGATTTTTATTAAAAATGAGGACTTAAAACTATATAAACTGATAGAAAAGAGTTATAATAGCGTAAGTGAATGGGGTCAGCTAAATTGACATAAATGAAGAGCTAAGCAAACAATTTTAAACCATAACTTGCATTAATCTTAAAAACAGAATTTAACATAAAACCTTAAATTTTCATTAACTTAAAAACAAGAGTACAAGATTTAAAAGAAAATTACAATAACATTAAAAGACTTAATATAAGCTGAAAATTAAAAACTTAAAAACTGGATGCCTCTCAAAGGCTTACAATGCCCTATTTATAGAAAAACTAAGTCTTGGTCTTCAATGTCTTGTGTTTCTTTACTAAGACAATGGAAAGGTGTGTTTCCTGTGTGAGAGACTTCAAAATCAATCCTAGCCATCTATCTTGCTTGGTCTCCAAGTCCTATCATCCAAACCATCAATTTCCTGTCTTCATTCTTGGACGAATGGGAGTAAAGGGGATTGCCAACATGGATTTGTTGGTTTATGGTGTAGGGTTAATGTTGGAGAGTGATGTTTTGTCTGATGGTATAGTAGCCGAGAGAAAGAGATGATGAATAGTAGGGCGGGAAAAATTGGTTTGGGTTTGTGTGAAGATAACGGGGTTAATCCCCTATTTTTGGTAAGTTATTGCATCGTTAGTCCTTTTAGACTAACAATATTAGTCCTTAAGGACTAACGATGTAAGAGGTTTAATGGTGTTATGGGCTAACGGGGTTAAGGGGTTAATGGGGTGATGGTTTAGGCCTTATGATTGGGCCGGGTATAGTTTAAAAGGGTTTTAAGGCTTGTAAGTAAAGTTTATAAATAATTCTAATTGGGTTGGAACCATGAATGGCCCATTAAATGGGTACTGGTTGGCCCATTAAGATTTCTTAGTTCGGCTCCGTCTTTGACTTGACTTTTCGTTACTTTGACTTTTTGACTTTACGCGAGATCACGAGAGTCTACGCTCTTTCCATTCCGTGCTCGGTTTTGTCCGTTTTGGCTTCGTTTTTATCCTTTTTTTAGATATCCGTTACCTGGACAATATAAATGCAAAACACACAAATACAATGTATTTTTGGTATGTTTTTAGTCTTTTAAGCACGTTTTATTAGGTCAAAGGTATGTGTAATTAAGCACATACCAAAATCCCCCATACTAAGATATTGTTGTGTCCTCACGCAATGCCATAAGTAGACACTTAAGAAAACTATGAATCTCAATCCCCATCAACAAATTACCTTGAAAAGTAGCTAAGTGTTCATCAAAGGGAAATAAAGACTCATAAGTTTTGAAAAGCCCCATTTTTACCATTTATAAATCTACACTTATTACCACACATATTTTTGTAATTTTTTCTTTTTCTCATTTTTTTTGTATTTTTCATATTAAGCAACTAACTAACATGTTTGACTTTTGTTATTTTTATAACTTTAGGGTCATAGAACAAGATGCACTTTAATCCTAAAATGCCCCAAAAAGGATAAATTCATCGTTCCCGACTTTTCACTTGTCCCATACCAAGCTTAAAACGAAATCACCGTTAAATATAAGTTAAGATGCTAATACTACTCATATTTGTACCTTGTGAAGTTTTGCTCCCGGCAATTATTATATCTTAGGTGAATGTGCTTATTTCGAATT